>JAHWFO010001556.1:11982980-12043426 GCA_023313115.1 Rhysida immarginata | reverse complement strand
GTTGTATTTTTTCAACTTTTACTTTGTTGTGGTTAAAGAGTCTTATTTTAGTCTTAAGTTTTACACTGTTATCAGACTTGTAGTGCTGCCTCTCCTCTCAAGATGTGAGGTAGCTTGCAAGTGATAAAAAGAATCTGGAAGAAGGTGCCACGGAGGAATTAGCAGCAACAATTATCAAGTACTGTTTTGGCAGAGAAGTAGTGTTCAGGTAAGTCACAGTTTGTAATGTCACAGAAAGGGATAGCCTAGATTTGGAATTTCTGTGACCTGCATTACTGTACTTGTTACTTTGCTCTAATAAGATCCAGAAGAGAAGTATGTTCGATTGTTGATGACTACAAAATATCATGGAAACACATGGAGAAGAGAAGGTCAAAAAATATGAATTTACACTGCCCTGCCAAAAGTATCCGGACATCCCGTTTCATGTGTCCTCTATGGACATGTTATTGTCAGTAACGCATTGGGCCACCCTTTGCTGCAATTACTGCAGCAACATGACGAGGACGGCTGTCCACAAGTTGTTTACACTCCGCTGGTGTGATACGGTGCTATTCGGTCATCAAACGGTCCAGCAACTGATGACGATTCATGACCGTGGGCATGTGCATCATACACAATACTCCAGCACATCCTTGGTTGTTTTCAGTGCCTTTCCCCCCCCTCCATTAAATTAAAATTAAATCTAAAAAAAACTAGTAAAATTTAGACTTCATAATGAAATGGCAAAAAACACCTCGCATAAAATTTAACTATACAGACCTCACTCTTTACACGTTACAATGCAAAAGTTGGAATGTGCTGCTTAGTACTATGTGTCACTATGTGCATATGTTACACTGCCTTAATAACATATGCTACAAGGTAGGTATCAAAAGGTGACAAGGAAACAGGTTTTGTTAGACAAACTGAGGAATCTCATCAAAATACAGGGTGTCTCAAAAAATGTACTAACACTTTGAATGACTATAAAAACATTATTTATGAACATAGAGACAAGTTTAAAGGCTTGAATTACAGAAGACAAATGTAATTAAAGAATCATGTTCGCAAATGTTCAAATTGATGACCGTCATTGTCCAGACAAAGCTGATAACGCGCAACCAATGGATTCGCAAATGTCACGAAACAGTTCATTTGGAATATCGTGACATTGTCTTTCAATTTCCAATTTCAATGCATTAATTGTTCTTGGTTTTGTGCGATAAACTCTGTCTTTAAGGTATCCCCCATAAAAAGAACATTTCTGTGTGAGGTCTGGGGAATGCGCAGGGTATTCAATGCTACCCCTTCGTCCAATATATGTGACAACCCTATCCAAGCTCAAGTGAGAGGTGTTCAACTGTGTCAGCAGGAAGGTGTTTTTTTTGTTTTGTTTTTTGCAATAATACTCAGTCACATGTCAATTGGGAAGAGAACACAAAACTTAGCTTAATGTTGTCTTACAGCTCTGAACTAGGATCCACTGATAATGTCTTTGGTAAACTAAAGTAACATCTTCACAGAATGAGGTTTGAAGATGATGACTTCCTCGTATCTGCTGCCTTATAGTGGTTCAGATCGATCTAGAGTTCTACCTTGCATGCCATAATTCCAAGGTGGCATAGGGTATTTGAAAGATATGGAGATTATGTGGGAGAAGCAAAGGTATAAAAGAAAAATGGAATTAAAAAGAAAATGCTCTTGGGGGACTTATGTACCAAGTCTGTAAATATGAAACTGGAATTTACACATAGATGGCCCTAGCTGTCAATGTAGTTACCGTCAAACTGCGTTGTTGGTGCCATTTTCTTACTCTGACACCTGACAAAGATTTTCAACTCGCAACAATACAAGTTTCATATAACAGCATAGTTTGTAATAGTGTTGAACATGTCAAATGTTGTGCCTGGAAACTATGATTTGTGGACAGCATTGATTTTCTGTTACCATTTAAAGAAAACTGCTGCAGAATCGTATCAAATGCCTGTTGAAGCTTATGGTGAGCATGCTCTTGGTAAATCACAGTGCTTTGAGTGGTTTAAAAAATTCAAAAAGTGGCGATTTTGACGTGAGAAACGATGCTCTGTATTTGGTGGGATCAGAAGGGTGAGCTGCTGAAACCTAGCAAAACCGTTAATACTGAATGCAGTGGACAACAAATGATCGAATTGAATCCAGCTTTATGTGAAAAACAACCAGAATATCAAAAAAGGCAACACAAAGTGATTTCGCTTCATGATGCTGCACCTTCACACACAGCAAAACTGAAACAATTGATGCATTTAGTTGGGAAATACTTTCGCATTTGGCTTACTCACTAGATGTGGCTCCATCCGATTACTAGTTATTTGCATTGATGGAACACACACTTAGCAGCGCTTCATTTCTTAGATAAATGTACGAAATTGGCTCGATGACTGGCTTGCCTCAAAAGAGCAACCATTTTTTTGGCATGGCATCCACAAATTGTCAGACAGGTGGGGAAAATGTATAGCCAGCGATGGGCAACACTTCGAATAAAATATTTTTTAGCATTTTCATACAATAAATGCATGGAAAAAAAAATATTAACATGGCTATGAGATTGATGGTTCTTTTGTTGTCGTTTTTTTTTTTTTTTATGTGGTGACAGCGGGGTTTTCCATTTGGGCAACCGGGCCTTTGTTTCAGGATCATATCCATAGGCCCAGTTTTCAAAATTGTGATGATTTTCTGATATATTATGTCTGCTATATCTAATGCTTCTTATAGCCGTTGTTTTCATTGGTCATAGGTGAGCAATTTTGGCACAAACTTTGCTGCCACTTGCCTCATTCGTAGGTCTTCAGTTAAAATTTTATGGCACAAACTGTTTGCGATTGATAGCTTTTCAGCTATCTCTCGAACAGTTAAACTTCTTTTCGAATGAATTAACTCCTTAACTTTGCTGATCATTCCCTTGTTTTGTGATGAAGATAGTCAACTACTGCAGAGATCCATTCGATACTGTTTCTTTCCTCCTTGAAGCGAAGGTACCGTGTCGAATATCTGTGAACATCTTATGGTATAACATAAACGAAGGCTGAGTCACTCATAAATTTGGATGGAGAACCAATAAGCAACTCCTTCTTGATCGACTTGATTATGTCACGTACCAAAAACATGTCATGCTAGTGATTGGCTTACCAAACATGTACCCGCCTATTAACTTTCTACGTGTTGGAACCCAATCAGATTCCTTACTGAATGACGAATGCAGCGCATCCGAAATTTACATTTAAGGATCTCCAAGTTCATTGTTGAAAAAGAGGTAATCTCGTTTATAATTGTATCTTGTCCACAGTTTTCTTTTTCTTGTCTATCTCATGGTGTGATCTGCAAAAGCTGTTTTTGTTAATTCCACAGTCTCACTTGCGGTTTTGCCGGTTTTGAAACAAAATTTAAAGCAGATATTGTACTTCGCTCCAAACTTCCAGACATTTTAATACAAACATCTGAACTTGTTCATCTGTTGCACTCACGAGATTGATCCCCAGGCATGCCAAATACTTATTTTTGCAAACTTTACATAATCTGGATACTTTATGGACACACTTATTAATAATCTGATTGTTGCTGAGAACTTGAGTTCTCAAAAAGTATGTTTAAGAAATCATAACAAATAAATATTTACCTCATTTTAGAAAATAAAGGAGATATTTAACTTGAAGATGGTTGAAAATGATATTGTTAACTGTTTACTCTATCAGGGGCCCTTTCCCACTTTTCTACTCTCCATTATCTGTTTTAAAATTTTTAATGTTTATAATTGATACTATTGCCTAATTTTGCACTCCAATTATGCCATTTTTTTGCTTCCAAGTCTTTGCAGTCAAAAAGGATGTGCTGTACCAATGTCCACACATTTCATTTTCTCTGCTCCTCAGATTGTCCTTTTTTTCCCTGCCTTCTGCTCATTTTCAGCCCCTGCTCATGCCATAGAGGGGAGGGGAAATAAAAAAAACAATAAAGGTGAATTAATAAAGAAGATGAAAGGAGAAAATACAGTAGCGTTCACCTATAGGAGTTGCATAGGGAACAGAGGACATGGCTCCTATATCCGAAAATAAATAAATAAATAAATAAATAAATAAATAAATAAATAACATAAAATAAAAAAATTTAAATAAATAAAAACAAAAAGTAAAAACCAAAAAAACTATGATAAAGAAAAAATAAAAATAAATAACAAATAACAAAAATAGTAAATAATAATAAAAAACAAAAAGAAAGGAAACAAGAAAACACAGGATCAATTCAATAAATCAAACAGAACAGAGTTTGAGATCTGCCCTTTGTCCATGTTTAATAACTTTTTGGAATCCTTTCTTTTTAAAAAAGAGAGATGGAAAAACACCTGCTCAAGAATAATTACCAGAAATATTTCACAAAAAGAACATTCAATAACGTTTCATCTATTTTCACTTATACTGTAATCTTTCTTAAGGAAAAAGAGACACTGCTTTTAAAACTGGGATTGACCCTCATTATTAACTAATTTTCAAGAATTTACAAAAACATTTTTTTTGTAGTTCTATTCTTATAATCATCTGTATTTCTTTGAGAAATTAGTATCTGTGGGTCATTTAGTTATCTTGTTTGTTCTTAATTTGAATTGGGAGATGTTTTCCTATAACAGAAACTATTTCAGAAGAAAGGGAACAAATGCTTTGAAAATAAGGCATCTTACCTTATATAATAACAAGGGATGAAAAATATAAAAATATAGTTTGCGTGTGCCAAACCAAGTTGTTTCAAATGTATTTCTGTTAAATTATTTTAATATAAATGAATTATTTAAAAATTGCAGAATCATTTGGCTAGATTTACTTTAAAAAGTTTCATAGGTATATTGGTATATTAAAATAATCAAATCAGATTTAATCTGTATTCATCCTGTTAATTTGAAATATATATATTAAAAAAAATACTGTTAAAAGTAAGATTTATTTTTAAACTGAAACAATTTCTAAATAGTCAGTTATCAAATAATCCAGTTGAACTGCCTTAAAAATGTTTAAATATTTTATTGCAAAACATATCATTTCTCTTTCTGATGTAAAATAAACTGAGTAATTGATAGCTTTTACTCGATTAAAATAAAATGTCAGCTATTATGACTCTAATACATCCTTTTCAGTCTACATTTAAAATCTGCAAACAACTTTCTTGTGGAACCATTTTAAAACCTTTTATCTTGCCTATTATAGAAATTATATGTAGCTTCTGGATATTTAATTCCTATCTTTTAAAGCACATTAAATGTGAGAAATTATCTAAGAATGGTACTATTTTTTGACATTGGCTATCTATTCTTGCTTTATCATACATAAATCATTATTCTTCAGTTTATTAATTATGTCAATTTGCATATACCCAAACTCAATTCCAGATATAATGGAATCTTTTATTTACCTTTATTAAAGAAAACAATCATAAATAATTTGCCTTTCTGTAGAATTTAAACAATGTAATAGTATTTCCAGCCTAATTGACATCAATGCTATGAATTATGAACTCTACAAAAATCAATGTCATTGACAATGTATCATTAATGTATCACTGTCGTTAATTAAGTATTTTTCTTATATATCCTTTTCTGTTATTATATCCTGTTTTGTTTTCATTTTTCCTTTGGGACTTGTAAATTATTACTTGGCTTTTAGCTTTTACTTGCAATCTTAAATAAATAAATAAGTAAATAAATAAATAAATAAACAAATAAATACATTACTTTCAGTTTTTGAATTTAAAAGATTTAATCGCCTTTTACTCCCTTTTACCTATTCATTTTTTATAAATTTTTTTTAAGGCTTGCCTCATTTTTACACTATTAAAGTTTCGAGATATGAACTGCACTGGTTTAACATTCCAAATAAGTAAAATGTCTTTTTCTGGTTGATTTTTGTAAATAGTTCTTCCACTTGTTCTTGTTGTCCTCAACTGGCCTCATTTGAATGACCCACTTTTGACTTGTATGGTATACACACCTTCCATCATGCTAGTTTGGGTCCCAGATGTGGAGTAGGAAAGCTAAATCTCTTGATACAAACACTTCTCCATATGCTAAGAAATGAAAATGAAAATATTTTTATGAATGACAGAAGCTCGATGAGATATTTGTTATCTTCCCTCGATCATTTCATTTTTCCTTTTCTTTTTCTTCTGAATTAACTCTTTTGTTCGCTGCTGTTTTTTGCGGTAATATTCCTTTTTTCCTTTCTTCATCTGATTTTTTCTTTAATGTTTCTACACGCTATCTTAAAACTTTCCATTTCGTTAAGCATAAAATTTTACTTTTTATCTTAATTTTGTCATTTTTTTTTTTAAAACTTCATATGTCATAGTAAATTTTTAGCATTAATTATTTAAATAAAACTGCATTTTATATGCACATAATAAGTAAAAATAAAAAAAAAAGTTTCTTTTAAAGTGCTGCTTATAAAACAAAAATTGTGTTACATTCATTTTATATTCTGATTGATCAGACAAATCGCATTTTTGAATCATGTACTTGTTAATTTTCTTACGGCTAAAGAGGGATTTTGGAGACATTGGCTTGAGTTTTCAGATTTGTAAAGGTCTGTTGCTTTTTCATCAAGTGCAAATTGTTATAATGTTTAAGGTCATGCTAGGTAGTTAAAATTGGCAATATGCCATGACGAGCCTGTTTTCATGTAAATTGTGGGTGTATTAAGAAAAAGACACTAGGATCCAGTATTAGAGTGCTGTAATGTTTACCACAACGTTCTGTAACACATACACACAAAATATGTATGTGTATGCTGTTTTAGGTAAGCATATATTTAAGCACAATTTTATTCTGAAAGCACAAGAACTGTCAAAAGTTGTGATGACGGAAAGTTTGTGCAGGTTGCATTCTTCCTCCCCCTTCTCTTATTACATTATTTCAATGTTTGCTATTCTCCTGCTCACCTGTCCACTGTAAATACGCTCAATATAAATTAAAGAATGAAGCATATGATATAGAATAGTTTTAAATATATATATATTTTTAATTTTACTTAAATGTCTCTGAGAACTTCTGTTGACAATGAAGATTATTTAAAATATTTATTGCCACACCTAAGTAATTTTATTGACGACATGTTCTTTAAATTTTTGAAGGATTTTTCCTCTTTTGAATTATCCTAATGTTATATAATATTTGTTACTATCATGTTCATTTTAGGATATTTTAAAGGATTATTGATATTATTTTTCCATTAATTTTCAATATCACCTAAACAGGCTCAAGACGTTGTTGAAGATATGAAACTGTTTATGGCTGGAAAATGGAAATTGGGGTGAGAAAATGGAAATTTTATGGATAGTTGTTTTATTAATTATCAATATATTAGGTATAAATAATTAAGTATTTTAATTTAAATAAACATATGTTTGAATTAAAATTTTTCATTATGTGAGATTATTTTAACCATCTTTTTCTCTTTTTACTTCTATTAAATTTAAAATGTAATTGTTTCTTATTAATATTATAAGCATTAACAGTTGGAATTAAATAAAAAAGTAATAAATATTCAACCAAAATATTTTCTTGAATCAGAAATGACAACAAAACTTGTAATCAGGAAGGTAAGCAGTATGACCTTGAAATTCTGACATCTTTTATGGTTGTTGTTTACTTCTATACTCCCTTTTTTAATAGTATAGCTAGAACAGTTGTATAATGGAAAAGCAAAGAATTCAGTAAAACTGGAAAAAAAAAATAAATGTATTAAATCAAATGACATAAATAAAATAATCAAAATAATAAAATAAAAGTCACCGATGAAACCAGATGAAGAAGAAATGACAAAACTGGATGACACTCTAAATATTGAGGAAATTTGATGCAGTTGAAGAAGAGATGAAATAGTATGAACATGAAGAACAGATGAAATCACAGAGTTGCAGAAGGAATGAAGAATAAAGAAATTTAAAAAAATGTTTTACACAATATAACACAATACATCACAACAACAATCAAGTGAAACACAACACACAACATTGTTTTCATTTTATACTTTTAATTTCAAATTCAAAACTGATGATGAAAGAAAACTCAAAGTTTTTTTAAATCTATATTATTTGGACATTCACTCAAAAAATTTTGAACACTTCTTCTACGTCATTGTATCTCCGAAAAGTCGACTCTCTACCGTCCTGTCAACTTTCTGCACTCGTTTCTTTATTCTTCATTCCTTCTACAACTCTGTGATTTCATCTGTTCTTCAAGTTCATCTATTTCGTCTCTTCTTCAATTGTATCCAGTTTCCTCAATTCATCGAGTTTCATCCAGTTTCATCATTTCTTCATCATCCAGTTTCTTCATCATTGGGACTTGCATTGGTGACTTTTATTTTATTATTTTGGTTATTTTATTTATGTCATTTATAAAGTTAAAAAAAAAAGAGATTTGCCAATTTAATTAAAACATTAAATTATTTCTTCGTATTTTTTTTTTTTTTTTAAATCTGATAGTCATAAATTCATTTACTCTTATTTTAATATTTAGTGTTTAGATAAACAAATAAATGTTTTAATTTTGAAACAAAAAAAGAAACTCTGATACTAATAATTTACTTTGAAAGTGGCTTTTAAAGA
Organism: Rhysida immarginata; assembly: GCA_023313115.1. NCBI lineage: Eukaryota > Metazoa > Arthropoda > Chilopoda > Scolopendromorpha > Scolopendridae > Rhysida > Rhysida immarginata. The sequence goes on along the minus strand of JAHWFO010001556.1, from coordinate 12,034,819 downwards.
ACAACTGTACACAAAATTATAATTTATTGATTATTATTATTATTTTATTTTATTTTTTTTTTTTACAGAATTTCATTCTTTGTTATAAACATAACATTTCCACAGAAATTTTTAATTTTGGTCTCTAATTCCAATATAAAAAAATGCTCTGTAAAGCAAAAAAGGGCGCATTTGCACTCCCCCCCTCGCTGGTCATTATTTTTCTGGAAGTGACATAGTTGGAGTCACCTCGATATTTTTGAATCACTCCTTTCTCGCTTACTGAATAGGATTGCTTAAACGCACTCTTCCTCAATCGTAAGTCACAAGTTCATCATGCCTTATCCTGTAAGAATAAATCTGTATTTCCTGAAATAAAAGGAAAATCAACCGATAATAAGAATAAAGACCATAAGCTGATGCTTTTACAGAAATAAAATAAGCTTTAACAAAATATCTTGGAATACTTTCTAACAACTGGGCCTTAGTTGTTTATAAAATAATGCAAATAGTTGGCTGCTTATAAATAAACAGAAAACTTTTCCTCAAAACAGGGCTGATGCGCTTCAACTACGTGCCGAAATTTTTGTTATTGCACTCCATCTTTTTAAATTTGCTTTAAATTACATGTACATTACTACTTACTTATTGATAGTCCCATCAGGTTTCCCATTGCCATCACACGCTTTGCTATATGTGATGGTTAGTACATCGTGATCTAATCAGATTTTTGGAAACAAAGTTTTCGGTGATGCACGCCAAACCACTGGGAATATGCAGAATTATAAATAATAATATGAAATTGTTCACATTTAAATAATATATGAATTAATATTTGTACTTGCCAATTTGTTACAGATGGTACATTTTTCGTGGATTCAGCGACACTGGATTCCTCCTCATCTAGCAACAGGTGATCGCGATGGAGAGGCTAGAAACTATATGGTTTCATGCATAAAGAATGAACTAAATCATCCACAAGGCTTTTCAAGTGCTTGTCCAATTCATTATCCAGATAGTTATTAAAATATGCCTCCATATCATTGTAATTATCAAAACTGATATTGAAATTGCTGCTTTCATGTGCAGACATTGGGAAAATCGTAGTGAACTGAACACTAGCGAATTGTTTGTGTATTGAGAAGCTTGCTCTCCCATCAGTCCGGAGCATGACTCCAACTACGTCACATCCAAGATGAATGGCTCTCTATTTCAAATCGCACCCGGAATTTTCTTTTTTTCCACACATTTAGGGTTCGAATTATAAATTTTTAAGTATGCCATAATGTTATTAATGTATATTGTATGTGAAATGAAATTGTATGTGACTGCAGAGTTGTCCTTTAATAAACCAGTAAATCAAATTCTAGAATATGATTATTATACAGGATGTAACAAAAATATGGGTTGGCTGTGCATAGTTGGTTTCTAAAAAGGAAAAAAGTTTATATAAAAATATGTCCTTGAAGAATTCCAGCCACATGGCATCATTCATGGAGGACCTGAGCAAGTTGGGCTTATGGCCTGCTAGATCTCCCGATCTCAACCTTATGGGTTCTTATGTATGGGTGAATCTAAAATCTATTGTTTATTCCACTCCTGTTCATGATATTGGGGATCTTCAACAGAGAGTGGAAGACTAATACTATCAAATAAGGGGCACACCAGGAATTTTTGAGCATCTGAGGCAGCCCTGAACCCAACTTGCTCAGAAATGCATTGGGCTTATGGAGGTCATTTTGAAGATTTATGATGATTATATGTTTTGCTTTCTCATGTATTCCTTATTATTTATTTAACCTGATGGAAAATAAATGATTGTTAATCTAGCGGACTAAGTAAACACCTATAACTCAGAAACTAATCATCTTTATATAAACTTTTTTCCTTATATTTAGATGTACAAACTGACTGTGTTTGTACAGCCTGTATATACACTATCTAACCAAAAGTAATTGGACACTTTCGATTTTAGACGTTTTGTCGAATATCTAGAAAAATACTTGATGAATTATCCTGAAACTTCAAGTGTGTAAAGAGCATGTTACACCTTATATATTTCAGCGAAGGTTTTGTCCCGAAGCCAAATAGGGGGCCAGCAACAAAGTGAACCCAAAAAATAATGTTTGGGATCACCCTATAAAAAATAATGCATGAAATGCGTTGTAGCTGTAACATATGATTATGAGGCTTCTTTTACTTATCCCTCTTCATTTGCATGAGAATAGCACATATATTCATGAAGACATAAAGATTTGTATAAAAAAATCGAAATGCTTTCGTAAGTTTTTTGTTTATAACATGCAGGGTTTTCAACCCAATGTAATGCCATTTTCAGGAGTAACTGTAGATTGCCTGGTGCTAACATATCCCACTACATACAGCACTACTTCCTTCAGTACGCTATGTACAGAGCCACCTGTTGACAAGATTTTATAACTTTGAAACTTCTGAATCAGATTTTTACGGCTTTTGAAATAAACATGCCACTTGTTTCATTCTTCTATCGATCTCCGTTTCCAAGATATTTATTAAAGTTTAAAAATTTAAGTTAATATTTTAAAAACTTATTCCATGGCACACAAAGGAAAAAATCTCTTACCACAAAAGAACAACAAAAATGCTTCAAAGCCAACAACAAAAATGCTTTACGATAAATTTTCTTTTTTACTTCAAAAGAGAATGATATACAACCTGTGACAATAAAGTTCGGTGAATGACGTCAAATTGCTAACGGTCATAAGAGTGCACCATTGTCGTATCCTGCCCCAGACAGGTCGAGACACGTTTAAACAAATTTGAGAGAATCAGCGCTGCGAGTGTGTTTATTGTGTTTAAACAGGACACTGAAGAGAGAAGGCGTAGTATGCGTAGTCGAAACCCAAAATGGATCAGCGAACGAAAGAGACTCATGAAATGATGACAACAGTTTACAAAGAAAGTGCTATTACTTTGAAGTGTGTTTATGAGTGGTTTAAACTGTTCCAAGGAGGCCGGAACACCGTAGAAGACGCCCCCCGAAGTGGCCAGACATCCAACGTAATGTTACGACCCAACTGAAGGCTATCCCTAAAAATGACTATGCCAGGAGTTTCCAGGACTTGTATAGGCATTCCCAGAAGTGCATTACCATCGACGGGGATTACTTTGCAGGATAGTAACTGCTATTTCATGTAAGCGAGCAATCCACTCTCAATATGCCATCATTCACCGAACTTTATTGTCACAGGTTGTATATTGAATTGTTCAAAAGACTAAGGAAAAAAAGTATTCTGGTCACCACATAACAAAATACGGGGTTGTGCATAACCTTTTGCTAGGGGGCTGCGACTTAAACCGCAGCGTTGTAGCACACTCTTATGACGCTTCGGCAGAGAGTAGTTCATTGTGCGTCTATTGGTATCAAACAAATATGGCTGGTTTAATAAATGACAGTGAAGAGCAGCGTTTCATGGTTAGAGTTCGTGCAAATGCATATCGAGAGGCAATGGAAGCATGTGCGTCTTTTATTAATCGCAAATGGGTTGTGAACAAGTTAAACCGATATTTTTCCGTTTCTTCGAGATCCAAACAACATTATCAACCCGCATGAAGTTTGTTTTTTGCACGATAAGGCACCTTGCTTTAAGGCTAATGCAACACAGCAAATCCTAAGAGAAAGTGCTATCGATTTCTTCTCATCAAACGAATGGCCCGGTGCATCCCCTGACCTAAACGTTGCTGAACATTTTGGAGCCGTGTTAAAAGACGCAGTGGAATCTTTAATGATTCAAGAACGTGGTGATAATCGGTATTCTCGAGACCTTCTAATGGGACACCTGACATCTGTGCTGAAGGACATGGAGTACGATACTGCTCTGTTTGAGACACTCCTCCGCTCCTACCCGAAACGGATGCGTGCTGTTCGAGAAGCAGGTGGTGACCACACTAAATATTGATGTGATAAAAGCAGAAATAAACGTACTTTTTGATTATCAACTGCAGAACATTCCACTTAGTTTTGTTTATTTTCCAGACCCCTAGCAAAAGGTTATGCACAACCCTGTACATTATCTAACCAAAAGTAATCGGACACTTTCGATTTTAAACGTTTTGTCGAATATCTAGAAAAATACTTGACGAATTATCCTGAAAATTAAGGGATGTAAAGAGCATGTTACACCACATATATATCAGTGAAAGTTTTGTTCCGAAGGCAAATAGGGGACCATCATTCACTGAACTTTATTGTCACAGGTTGTAAATATAATGAAAAAATAAGAAGGAACTGTGCTGTGGAATTGCCTGTATATGAAGGGAAAAAAAAATCTCTTATCACAAGAGCATTCAAGATATGAAATGTTGGATCAGCATTTCGAAGGCTATGCCTTCATTTTCAACACCTAGATTGATACTTAATTAAATATGAAAGAATCATTCTTTGTTTCCACTTAAACATAAAATATGTCATATTATAAGCCTTCAAAAATTTAAACTTTAGTAAATGTAAGCTGCTTTAAAAGTATTATTGAATTGTTTCACGCTTATGAAACTAATTAAATGACAGATATTTAAATTTTACAATTATGTCAACTTCTTTAATTTTCCAGTAGATTTGGGAAATCTGATAACCATCACATTCCACCTCCACCTAATAATCCTCCGCCAGAGCCACCAACAAATGGGGTTAATGTTCGACAACAAGTGTCTCGAATTAATGCTTTTTCTTCAAACTACCCACAACGAAACGGTAAGAGAATAAAATGTGCTTATTGAGTACGTAAACCTATGAATTGTTATTTTTTGAAGGATTACATTTCTTGAAAGAGTGTGATTAAAATACAAGTGGATTGAATAAAAAATTAAAATTAAACACAGGATGGTAAGATCCTGAAAAAAGCTGACGTTGAGACTATCCTTTGTCAAGGCAAAGAGTGAAACTAATGAACAAAATACAAGAATGAAAGAGTAAACGTTAGTGAATGTCATCACTTTCACTCTTTCATTCTTGTATTAGGTTGGTGCAGAAGAAAAAACGGTAGTCAGTTGGCAAAAGATCAGATGTGTATGCTGGATGATCAAGAGTTTCATAGCCAAGGTCACTTCTCTCAGGTGACCATTGCGGCATGCGGCCGAGCGTTGTCGTGAAGCAAGATGGGACCTTTGTGATTGACTAATGCTGGTCGTATTGTTGAAGTATCTAGTGCATGTCGTCGATTTGTTGAACGTACAACTGGACGGTAATTGTTTCACCCTGATTCAAAAAGCTGTGAGGAATGAGTCCGGTTGCAGACCACCAAACAGTTACCACATCCTTCTTATGGTGCAACTTGGGCACCTACTTATCAAGCTTTTTCACCTTTCCAATTTGCTTCAAGTGGTGAACGACTGCAGAATGGTCTATCTTGAGCTCTTCGGCAACTTCTTGTGTGGATTTAAGCAGGTCGGATTCGATTTATGTCTTCAATTGGAATCGGTCACTGCAAAATCTATTCAGCACATCGAATGCATATTGCAGATGATCATGCAGAATTGTGAAAACTACCTGAAGCTATACCTAATGTGACAAAAAGTTCTGGTATTATTTGCTATTTCTGTGCAGTTGCTGCATTAATGAAATCTCTCATTGCTGTGTGAATTTATTCAGGTCCATCTTGATTTGTTGTTGCTTCTCCAGCTTCTTGAAAGTCCTTTTACTAGCAGAATGCCTGAAAATATCTTTGCCATATGCTTGTTGAAGCATTGAAAGCATTTTCATTGCAGTTTTCCAATTGAAGACAACATTTGATTGCAGCATAGTGCTCACCTCTTGCAACGACAATTTTCATAGAGGGAATGTTCGTGTAGCTAGAAGATGAAGCACTGTTTTGAAGTAGCAGATATTAAACTGCTAGAACCTGGTAGTGTAATCTTAATTTAGCGTTACCCTGCTTTTACACAAAGACATTTTATGGATCTACATTATAACGAGGTCGCATTCCAACCTCAAATAAAAGGATTTTCAAGTATTTTCTGCACTTCATTTGATAATTATTGTTCTTTTTCAATATTGAGTAATACTTTTGAAAAATTGCTTGCTTTTAATAATCCTTCTAATCTTTATGAAAATTTAAATGTTTCTAGATATGCACTCTGCAGAGAATTCTCATCCTTCACCAGTGAGTCATAATTCTCATATGCTTGGGAACCGAACAAGCTATGGAGAAACTGTTGATGAAACATCATCTACCAGTAGTGAAAAATATGAGAGAGATGTGGTGAGTATGTTTGCAATTTAACATAAACTTGGTACTTTATTCTTTGGGTACAAACTATAATCAAAATATACTGGTAGTTCTTGGTCAGTGTTAATGAGTGCAGTGTTCTTCTACTCTGGAATGAATACAGCAGCATAAATAATGACGTTATGATGCAAAAATTATTTTAAAAAATTCTTTATTTGTGCATTCCAATATACAAATTAATCTCTTGTAAAAACTAATAAATTCATAGCGTGATTTAAGCTTATACCAACATATTCTTCTTTAAGTTTTATAAAATTAGAAAACGCTTATAAAAATGAGTCTGAATGTTGCAATACTACTGGGTAGCACACTTCTTTTGAGTGCTTTTGGCCCTGAGCTATGCTTGTGCTTACGTAATACTGAACTAGTAATTTTGTTTGAATAATTATATTTGCAAGATTCTAATTTGTAAACATTTTAATTAGGAAATATATGTTCTGGAAGATTTGATTACTTTTTTTTTTCTTTTTTTAATGTTTACATATTTGTTGTAGACCATTCTTAATTGTTGTTTTGATGACATCGAACGATTTATTGGCCGCCTTCAAAGTGCTGCTGCAGCATTTCGGGAGCTAGAACGCCGACGCAGAACGAGAAAAGGAAAAAAGAAAGATCACGGAGAGGGCATGCTAAGCATGCGTGCAAAACCACCTCCAGAAAGAGAATTTGTTGATATTCTTCAAAAATTTAAACTCTCCTTTAATCTTTTGGTAAATTGAGTTTATTCATTTTGTTTCTAAAGAGGAGATGGTTGGCATCAAGATTTAGATTAACTAAATTTTATTTTATTTGTAGGCAAAACTAAAATCTCACATTCATGATCCCAATGCTCCAGAATTAGTACACTTTTTATTCACTCCACTGGCACTGATTATGGATGCCAGTAGAGATTCCAATTATGGACCAAATTTGGCTTCCAAGGTTGTTTCACCCCTTTTAACAAGAGAAGCGGTTGATTTGTTAACAAATTGTCTTACATCAAAAGAAAGCGATCTCTGGCATTCTTTGGGTGATGCATGGATTATTCCCAGGTAATGGTTGTTTATTTATTTTGTTTTTGATTTACTCAATACTCAATACTATGTAAGGTTCAGCTTGTAGAGAAAACGATTAAAAAATCTATAAGACAGGGTGATTCATAAAGAACCAGCCCAAAGAATTTGCTAATAATTCCACAGCAGATGCACATAAGCAATCAAAATTACAACGTATGAATTCATGGGCCTTGCTGAGTTGAATCGCTTGTAGTTGGTCCAAATGGATGGAAGGGTTTACGATTACTGGACTGATGACATGGCAGTGCACTGCACAGTATATTGCCACATTTTGACAAATTCATGTAGCAGTTGCTTACGTGGAACTGGCAGAGAGTTATTTTAACAGGAACTAATCACACGTCCACTGTGTCCATGGAATTAATTGAGAGCTTCTTCCCCAACCGTGCCATCTCTAAAGGGTTGTGGCCCCAACATCCTTCAACCTGAACAGCCTGGATTTCTTTCTGTGGGGTTTACTGAAGGATAGGGTATGTAAACAAGCCTCGTACGTCACAGTTGAAGAATGAAATTTCAGCTGAAATCAGGAACATCACTGGAGAAACATTACAGGAGAACATGAAACACCAGGTGACAGCTTGCCTTGATGAAAAAGGCATAATACATTCCAAGGAAAAGCAAATTTTATTACTAACATCAGCCTGATCATCAGCGACACCTTTTTCATGTTCCGTAATATTCAGTTAACAGTAGAGCGTGGTTTCATGCACCTGTGAGTCTTCATAAGTTTATTATCGACTTTTGTCTGTGCGGTTTTTTGTGGTGTGTCTTGGAGCATAGAATCAATTTGAAATTCTTGTACAAATTGGATAAATCAGCAGGTGAAAGTCATGCAATGCTCAAGCAGGTGTATGGAGATGAAATCGTGATCTTGAAGACTGTGTACGCATGATTTAAAAAATTTAGTGATGGGGATGAATTGGATATCCCCCTGGAAACTGTTCAGAAAATCGTGACACAGGATTTGAGAAAACGCAAAGTTTGTTCACGAGTTGTTCCTCATCACTAACAGAGGAATGAAAAGAGGAATGAAAGAAATGTTACTGAACTGTCGCATCCACCATTTTCTGAAGACCTGTCACCACTGGACTTTATCCTGTTTCCTAAACTTAAAGTAGCTCTAAAAGGGTGAAGATTTATAGACATTACGCATATTCAAGCTGTTGTGACATGGGAATTGAAAACTGTACCAATGGAGGAGCTTTCAAGAGTTTTCGATGATTTATACACACGTTGTCAGAGGTGATTGTAAACAGTTTCCATGCGAGGCCTACTCAATGTAAGACTTATTTCATCGTTCACCCTACTTATTGTTCACACCTTATATTTTCTTTTAATAAAAATTTAGAATAAAGCAATTTGAAATCATTATTTTTTGTTTTACTGAAAAATTGGAAAACTTATTGTATAGGGAACAGTGGAAAGATTATGTTTCTCCTTATCACCCAGTCTTCTCAAATGGTTGGGCTCCTGATTATCCTTTTTCTGAAGACAGAGAAAGAGCCGAAATTACTGCAGTAGCAGCTGCTTCTGCAGCTCAACGTGCAAGACGAGAAGAAATTTTAAAAGCTCAGCATGATGTAAGTACAATTAAATTTCAATGCTTGAATTTTTATATTTTTCTAGTAAATAAAAAGCTCTCCCAAAGATTATTCTTTCCCTTCGAAATCTCTATTGGAGGTTTTTTTTGTCCATATTAACCAACTGATCAAATTCAATCAACTGAAAGCAATCATTGAATTTCAAATACGTAAGTATAATTACATATTTACAGTAAAACTTTATTGTAACGGATTCTGATGATATAATGAAACTAATTATGAAATAACTTGATACCGTGAAATAAATTATGTGGTCTCCTGACAAACAAATCACAAACAAAACAAAGTTTATTCATTGAAAGAAAATCCATCATAACTTACCGTTTGTTGCCATCTTTTCACCAAAAGCTCAATTTCACACTGGGACCATTCAACTGATTTGAAGAATGGGATTGTAGTTCAGTCCTCAAGTTCCTGGAATTTGGCCTCGGTCCAGTTGGTGGCGTATATTGGGACATTGTCATGCTGTAGGATTGCACATCTCCAAATGACCAGTGCTGGGTAGCAGGTCTTCAGGATGCTATAAACTCACTGCAGTTGCTGAGCACAGAGGCGAGTGTTCACAGCAAGCTGAACAAGATCAAAGTGCAACATCCCTTCGAATTCCGTCGAAATTCCGTCAAAATCCCTTGTGTTCAAAGCACCTGCTTTTGACAACTGACTCCAAACTTATCAAAGATGCAGCCACAATTGTCCTTGTCCGAATTTCTGAAATGGATTTATTTTTATCGTCATTACAATCTTGAGCCAGAAACTGATATCTCGGGGGTTAGCAGTAGCTATTGGCAGAGATCCACTAGCTGTTGTGCCCAGAAAGAAGTCAATCCACGGGAAATTTCTTGGCAGCTCGATTTACAACCAGAATTGTGGAAGTGCCGATTAATGTGCTTAGTGAAAGTCAAATTCTGATATCTACGAGTTCTGGTGCTTTGCTCTGTTTAACCAGTTCGTGCAGGGCTTCGTCTGCAGGTGGCCATTCAGACTTTAGTTTGTCCTCGAAGCTGGTGTCATCTTTAAGTGCTCGAACTACTTTTGTTGTGCGTTAGTTGATAGTTTCTGATCCTTTTACAGCTTTGATTTCTTCTCTTGCTGCCATGATTAGATCAACTGTCAAGCACCATGACTGGGTGCTTGGCGGTTGACAGTTGGGTGTAGGCTTCTCTTTCATTGGCTGACTCACTTGTTGTAGAAAGGTTGCATTAAAGATTTCAAATCTGCACTTAAAAAAATACCAACGAGTTTAATGATCAAAGAAACCCTATTTGGAAAAAATCCTTTTGCTTGTGTTTATAACAGGGAATTTATAAGAAATTTATTTTTTGAAAGAGAAATGCCATTTCCCATACGTTTCATTATACTGATTATGAAAATCAAGTTTAAAACAAAACAAAAATTAATGTTTATTTTAAAAAATTCAAAACAACATTCAAAACATGCCCAAACTAAAGCAATGTGTGATTGATTATGGTAAAGTCTGATTTGATGTCACCCACTGAGAAATACAGAAAATATGTGAATAATGGGGGACCCAAAACTAACGACAAATATTTTCTTGTGGGCAATGAGATGCTAATTCTGATTTCATCTGCTAGGTGCATGCACTAAACACTAAACCAAGTGTCGTCCTTGGCAAAACAATTGAGCACTTACCGTGGAGCTTACAAAAATAGAGACTTGTTTGCCAGTTTTTCAATGGAGGACGTAAAAGCGCAACATGTTAAATCGAGTTTTATTTCCTGTTAGGGAAATCAACAGCGGAAACTGTCACGAATGCTTTGGATGGCTTACGGCGAGGAAGCTTTGAGCCAGGCTAGGGTTTACAAGTGGTTTTCTCGTTTTAAAAGTGGTAGATTGTCAGTTGAAGATGAACTCCGACTGAGACATCCCTCAACTTCCAGAACGAATGAAGACATTAAAAAAATACTTGATGCAAGCATGTCTTATCATCATACAATAATTGATGAATTGAAGCAACTGAATGGAATAACCTCGAGTTCATGCCAACGAATTTTGTGTGAAGATTTGAAGATGAAATGTGTCGCAGTGAAATTTGTTCTACGTGTGCTGTGGTAATAGACCATATAGGATGCAAGACTATAATGTTGTAAATTGGATATTTATAGTAATAAGTGTTTGTTTGCTTGTGCACTTAATAAGAGAAATGTATACGTTCAGCTGTTTACAAAATACAACTATTGCTGTAGAGAGTATTATTTCATATAATTTTTTTGGTTATTTTAAGTTTGTTTAAAGCTGCAAATGATAGAGAAATTGAGTGCACCGTTTAATAAACTTCCCATTACTTCATCAGGCTGAAATAAGAGAACAGGAATATCACCAGAGAGGTCCTATACTTCATAACGAGAATAGATTTGGTGGAAGTTATTATTATACAAACGATAGGGTTGATAGACCATCTCCTTCACCTTCTATGGAAGATAGACGACAACATTTTGATTCTTCATTTGATGGTCATCACTTAGAAGAAACAAGAGGATTTAATGAGAGGTAAGCCTTATAGGACTTCACTTGTCATTTGAAATTTGTTTTAAACTCGCTTAAAAACATAATCACAATAATTTGCATAAATTATAGTAAGCTTCAAGAACACGATAAATTTTTTATCTTAACAGGGAGCACACAAGATCACCTCATTCAGATCGGGACTATCCAGAACACAGAGATCGTGATGGGCGTAGTGATATAAGTGCCGACTCCATTGAACGAAGCCCCCTTGATCCCCATCGTCAATTTGACCGTCATCAGCGCAACTGGTTAGAAGAATTGAAAGCACGAGGGAGTAAAATTGTCCAGGTTACCTATCCCCGAACAGCTAATAATGATAAAGAGCTGACGGTGTTTCGTGGAGAATATTTAGAGGTAAATACAAAATTATTTGAATTTTTTTAAGAAGTGGAATTTTTAAAATTTAGTTCATGAGCTAGCCAGACTCATAATTTAGTTTTGTATTTATATCAAGAGGAAATCAAAGAGTTTATTTAATATAAGATTTTTTTGAGTAAGAGACTATGGCATCCTATTTCACCTCTTGCCCTAATTTAACTCACACCAATCCATGTATTTTTTATGCCTTATTTTTTTCTCATTCTTATTCTCCATCACTGGGATTCAAACATGCACCAGGTGGATCTTGAGTTTAGTTAATCTGTATCTGAACTATTGGGGCAACAAACTGCTGCCGATCACAGATGTCCAATGATGCCTGCCAACGCATTCACACCATTACAGATTTGTGTAAATTCCTTGTATGGATGAGTTAGTGAACATCATTAGACATCTGCAGTCGGCCATGACTGCATTAAACGTAAAAGTCTTTAAGAATGTCATTACATGCAGTCCAAAAAGATCAGTCCGCAAAACGCAAGGAAATGTACCAAAACAAATTCCTGACTTCTAATTATAATCTCCTGCCAAAATAACTTTAATAATTGCCACTGCTATCTGCTATTCCATTTCATATACAGCCAAAACTTCATAGTAATATACAGGGTGAGCACAAAGTCTTTACCAATAAAGAAAATTAAAAAAAAAACCCAAAAAAAACCAAAACTGTCAGATAGATACATATGGTTTTTTGTATTATGATCTTTATCTCAAAAAGTTTTTCTTCACATCATTAGTACACTTCAACATGTGCACCTTTCGTAGCTCTGAGAACATCTAGACGATATTCAATTTTTCTCCATGTATTCGCCAGCATATCTTCTGTTACTGTCAATATCGCATCCATTATTCTTTTCTTTAATGTATTCACATTGGGGACCAGTGTAGTAAACATGTTATCCTTAACGTATCCCCACAGAAAAATGTCTAAGGGTGTTATGTCAGGAAACGTGGGGCCATGCTGTGGGGAAAACATTGGGAAACGTTGAATCGAGGAATTCACGAACTGTTAATGCCCACCAATATGGTAGGTCCCATGTTGATAAATTACCCATGGTAGGTACTCTAATTGAGGCACCACATACCATTGCAGTATGTCCAAAATGATAAGATGAAGTCTGAAAACTTTATCTTTATATTTCAAAGTTGTCAAAAGTTTACAGAGTACAGACAGTTGGACATGTAAAAGCAATAAAAAAAAACTCCATGCTTTTGTTAATTAATAATAAGTAATCAAATAACCGAATCGTCATGATATATCGATAGTAATGCATTAATTAATCAGTCCATATCCATGGATTTGTCATATATTTCATTAAGTCCAGGTATTATCTGGAAAAAATGGTATCATCCATTTCATTTTCATACACTATGTGATGAAGAGTTTCCATAGAAATTGCCAAAAAGAATGACTGACAGAAATTGTCAAGTGCTAGCATGTGTGATGCAATCGGAAACCTTCAGCTGAAATAACTGTTGCAGAGTTCTGAAATGCCATCTCAACTACCTCCAGTATAATCTCGAGTTTCCATAGCAGTGCTACTGCTCATAAGCCCTACATCAGTAGAATCAATGCAAAGTGATACATGTATTTAGAATGACATACAACTACCATGGAATCTTGGAAACATATCTTATGGAGCAGCGAATCTTGGTATACACAATCTGGCAATCAGATGCAGTGTTCTCCCCAGAAAAAAATTTTATCAAGTAGATGGAAAGATAAAATAGCTGGGCAGACAAAAGAAGGCATAACAGCATAAGAAGCATGAGAAATATGTCTTGAGATTGGAGGACAGTGGTTTGCCTGCTATTCCATTTTAAAAGCCATCAGTCCTTTTTTGGACTCCCCATAACAGAAGCAGGAGTTCAAAAATTTGGCCCTCTTAACTCCAGCCCAAGTACTGAATCTATTTCATTATAAGTGTGTTTTGATGTATTTTTTTTAAAGATGTGAATGCGATCATAAAACATTTGAAAGAAGCACGACAAAGCCAAGTTTTTTGACTCAATTTTTGATTTAATTAAGTTTGATATTGAAAATGAGTTCCTTTTCACTTAAAAAATTATTTTTAGATAAAATTTCTCTGTAGAGTATTAATTTTATCCGTAGTGATAACACTGTTACCTTTTCCTTGCAAGGTATTAGACGATTCACGCAAATGGTGGAAAACTCGTAATGCACGTGGCCAAATTGCTCATGTTCCTCATACGATAGTGACTCCTTATCAACCTGGAGATGAAGATGCCATTTTTAATAACCCATTATATACACGCTCAAGTCGGGAATCAATTTATGGTCAGGTGAGAGATTGTACATAAAATTTAATTTTGCTGTAAGTTATTTAATAATTTTTATCTTCACAAGTAATGATCTACAAAGATTGTTGTTTTTTATGAGTATGCAGTCTACACCTGTTAACTTAAATAATACTGCTGACCCAAATAACTTTTTGTAGACAATAATTGATTGATGCTACTGAATTTACTCCGTTATATGATATTAAAGACTCCTATTGTAAACAAATACCAGGAAGGAGGCATCTGATTGGCCCAAAATTTGCATTATGTGTAGATGATGGAAAGATGTGCCAATGATTAGCAGTGCATTGCAAATCACATGTGCCAGTAACACCCCCTCCCTGACCATAAGATAGGAGAAGATGCTAGCCACATTTCACACATTATTCGTGGAAAATTGTGGTGTATCGAGAAATTGATGGTTGTGTTGGCCGAAATGTATCCACCGTGATGTGAATAATTCAACTCTTCTCAGACATGGGCCAACATGTCCTCCATGACTGTGGCTGTCGCTTGCTCGATTCTCCTCAGTTCTCATAACATCTTTTGGAAGAGTAGGGACATATACCAGGCTCTTCCAAAAGATGTTATGGAACTGAGGGGGAGAATTAAGCAAGCGACAGTCAGTCATGGAGGACATGTTAAGCCATATCTGGCAAGAGTTGAATAATCATGTGGACATTTCTTGCATCACAGAGGCTCCTACATAGTGTTTGTAAGGTTTGTACTGGGGAAAGAACCTGAATGTGATTGGTATAAAATTTCATATTTTTGGTAGTGATACATTTCAAAGCTTTTCCATAAAAACATTTTAAAAGTGTTACCAGACGGACTTTATGTACGCCCTTTATAATTTAGCAGAAATACTTTATAGAAAAAAAATTTCTTTAAGAACTTTAATGATTGATTCATACATGATCTTAGAGGTGAAACATGTGTGCTTAAAAAAAATGCTGAAATTGTAGACTCTAAATTTGAAAGAATGAAACCTTTGTCATTGGGATACAGTCTCTTTCTCGTTTGTCGTGATGACTTCAGATACAGTTATCTTATGATTTCTTCTCAGCTTTGTTAGCAACAAGTTTGAATGTGCCTTCGAAGGGGTTTCATCAACTGGAAAAGTATTACTAACAAGGGAACCATCAGAACCTGTACCTGGAACTCCTTGTTTGCTTACAAGCATACCTTAGAAATGATGGCGCTGCATGGTGATGGTAGTGGAATGGAGAAGAAAAGAAGATATGGTGGTAAAGGGGAAGCAAAATGTTTAACAGTAGTCACCAAGAATTGCACAAAACAATAATTTTGATGTATAATTATTCGTCTCGAAATAATTTATAAGCATGGAGACACACACTCCTTCACCAATGCATATTCTTATTCTCGGCTACCCCATTAGATTGACAGCCTTGCCCATGTTTCACTCGTGAATACATGACATCAGCTCTGAAACATTTACGAAGATTACCAAATTAATTAATAAAATAAAATAAAAATTAAGGAAATTATTATTAATTACTATACAAATTTTTTTTTCTTGGATGGCAGTTAGCTAATTTTAATAATCTATTTTGAAAAAATAAGTTTGTTTAGAAAGTTCAAATTCCATTCAGTTGTCGTCTGTTGCTCTTTTGTAGGATGTAGTTCAATTGCTTTCATGTGAAATGGATTCGTGCGTGTATTGTTGAGTGGTGGAGGAAAGAAGTTCCGTCAATCACATTAATACACACACAGCTTTAATTATAGCTTAACACTGGATTTTTTGTATGGCTATGTGCGTTCAGATTTTTTTGTTTTAGCAGTTTATTTTGAAAGAAACAAAATGTCGCGATTTCTTATTTTGCAAGCATCAATAATAGCTTTAGGTGAGTAAAATATTTCAATTTGGTGTGAAACTAAGAGATACAGGTTCAGATGGTTCCCTTGTAAGATAATTAATCCTAATGTTATGGGCAAAATAAATCGAAAATAACGCATGTTTTTTACTACAGAACTTGAATGCTCATTGTAAAATCTCTTGACTGCTAATTTTACTTCTTCTTTTTTTTTTTTTTTTAATTCTCCATTATAATTTTTAACCTAAATTTTGCTGAATAAGTATGTATGTATGTATGTATCCATCAAATTTGATAGGCTTATCAGTATAAAATCTAACTTTGAAGATTTGTTAGAATACTTTTTAATTTAACGATAACATACCAGTTTGGAACGTACCAGTTTGGGTGTTCCAAAGTTGTTGGGGCCCGCCCCGGGGGGGAGGATATGGTATTATGTTTCATCAATTGACAACTGATATGGTTATTGTAAGCCTTTTAAGCAATTCAAATAATGAAAAACTACAGTTGGTATTTTTAAATGACCAAAAATAACATGTGTCTTAATCTTCTGCAGGATTCTCCTAACCGTTCCACTGATGGCAGTTTCATTGGTGAACGACCTCCATTTCGTCTGCCATCTGCTGCCACTCCTACTCCAGCTCCTGCTGAGCGAATAAAAAAAGAACGACAGGGGAAAAAAGGTGAATTTCGGTATTTCTAAATTTCAGTGGATTTTTAAAAAGCCAACAAATAAATAGTTTTGAATACAAAGGATGTATTATTATTTTCATCTTCAAAAAAATTTCCAATGCTCAATATAGTATAGGATTTTAACATGATATACACATTTTGAATAGATACGTGTATATGTACATTGTAGATAATGAATTATATTTACAAAGTGTATGATATCCGCTGTAAATTTAATGCAGAATTGAATTCAGGGCAAAGATTAGTCACAAGACGAATGCACACTCTCAATGTGGTTCTTATCTTGATGCTCATTTTGCTGATGAGCTTCTGAAGTCTTTTATATATAAATTTAAAGATTTCAAGATGAAATCTCCATTATTATATGTTAAGAATTTCAGTAACTTTCAGTTATAAAAATAATCCACATTAAATGTAAAATGCATTTATTAAGTTGAAATTATTTTGCGTCTTCCTGACATGTTTTGTGTGATCAATATATAAATGTAACATAATTAAAAATATAAAAAAAGATCTTTTCTAGTGACTTTAAAAAAAAGAACTAATTTATGTTATGTGTATTGAGATTGATGATATAAACCTACAATATAAAATCTAGTGCCTTTTATATATATTTATGTACACAAAATAAACGAAGAAGATAAGTTATCATTTAAACGTTAACTCTCCCTCTTAAAATTAGGGACTACAAAACATGATTCATAAATTATTATTATTATTAATTTACTAAATCTTTCTCTTCATTAACTTTAAGGAAACACATTCCATGTTGTTAAATGTAATTTCTTTCACATGATACAAGTGCTGTGCATTCCTATCCGTTTTCTTCTCCTTAACCCCCTTCCCATATTTTTTCTTTGTAAATCTTTACATGACATAATGCAAGGTTAGGGCTTTGTATATATTTTATTGATGTATGTGAGATCTCGTTCTAATTTGTGATGTTTTTTGTTTTTTTTTTTGTTATTTTTTTTTTGTGAATTATCTTTTATTTTATATGTTCAAAATTTTATTTGTCTTGATTTGTGAAAATTTTGTTTTTAATATGTTTGTTCTTGAAAGTCTATTTTTGTATAGTATTCTAGAATTAACATTAACATTTTACTGGAAGTTAAAGAATTATCCATGGTGTATTTATTCGTTCATCCATAAATTATATAATGCTCTCTATAAACAATCATAATGAAGCATCCATACGGATTCTCGCCTCTGCTTGTGTTAACGAATTGTCAAAATCATTTGATTCCAGCATAGACAACATTCTTTTTTTCTCTTAGTCCTTACGATTAATTTTATTTTTCAAAATCATAAGTGAACTGGTACTTAGAGAAAAAAAAGAAAAAGAAAAAAGAAGATAGTAGTTGTACTGAAAGGTTTCATTTACGTGCCATGTTTTTATTTTATTGTGATCTTTATTGATAATTTTGATGCTGAAATGTCAAAATTATTTGTGAATTAAACAAAGATGTGATTGCATAATTATATTTTACCTTTCAGAGTATTTTATTTCAGCTGAATAAAATATGTCTGCTTTACTAATAAAGCTGATGAGAAATCAGGAAAGAAATTTCATTCTAATCAGACCACTCTATAGCAAAATCCTTTAATTTAAGGATAGCGTTTGCCCTAAAAATTGCGATTGTGAAAATTATGAAAAAAATAAGTTGTGGGCACCGCGGGACTCCCTTGTACGAACCTTTATTGAATGCTTTTTTGGGAAATATTTTTCATTATTATTCTTGAGACATGCATTTCCGTCTCTCTCTTTGTTGTCTAAAAACTCCAATTACACTGGCTAACAAAATTTAAGTTTTTTCTTGTAACAAAATGAAAGTGGGTGAATTTTTGGTAGTATTTTTTCTGCTGATTACGAATATAGTTTTTAAATTTCGCTAGCACGCACAGCTTTCTTGTTTTACAATGAAACATTTTTAAATCATTCAAAGTTTGGGGCCTGGTAAATTTCCTTGCGGCCCCAAAATATGGATACTTTAACATTGTAGCCGCTTCTCTTCACACCCATTACTTTAACATAGAAGTCTTGATGTGCATAACTTGGAATGCAAGATAAAAAAAAAGCAGATTCAGATTCTACATACAGATTACTACTAAGAACACTATGTGTGGTTTTAGTTACAAAATGTGTGTTGACTAGTGTTATTGAAACAAATTTTGACAGCCGTGTTTCTTCTTCAAATAGAGCTCTTCAAACTCTGATGTCAAACAATCAAACTCTGACGTCACAAACTGCTCCATGCAAACAAAACTCCATAGACATGAAAGGAAATCTGTGGTGGACACTACAAATACAGGTTTCGCTCAGCCGATTGCAATCAAAAGGGGAGGTGCACAACTAGATGTTACGACAGTCCTAAATACAAAATTTCAACATTTTACGGCTAATCATTTTTGAGAAATGCAAGATACAGACACAGACGTCACGCCGTAACACGTCAAAATGGATTCAGGCATGATCAAAATGTATGTTTCCATTGAAATCTGAAAACCGAAATTTTTTGTGATTACAATACTTCCTTTACTTCGTACAAGGAAGTAAAAAAAAAAAAAAAATTCACATTTTTAAATTCTTCATGCTTTAAAGAATATATTTCCTAAGTTACATAATTTAATTATAAGCAAAAAATACTCTAATTAATATTGAATCTTTAAACCTCTATTTTTCAAAATTCAGTTTTTTGATGCTTTGACTTAAGTTTGGGATGATAATATCTTGAGAATGGCCCAATTGGAATTTTTTTTTTTCCTTTTGTACATAATTTCATGTAAACAAGAATGACAGAGAATTATGATTTCATATTGCTTTGTTTCTTTAATATATACTAGAAGCGAACCCACCCGATTGTATAATCGGGAAATAACCCATTGTTAGATTTATTCTTTGTTGTGATAAAGTCCACAGTCACTGATTTTATATAAATGATTTTTAAAGTGCATTAAAAAATTTTTCTTTATAATTATGGGTTTGAGATTTTGCCATAATCTTAATTGAGTTGTATTATGATAAATTATAGGGTAACGTGGTCAATTAATGCTCCCCCCCCCCTAGTGAAATGACCATCCATTGAACAACTATCACTGGTCATTCACTGGACAATCTTCCATATTTGTTATTTTTTTCCTCTCTCTCTCTCTCTCTCTCTCTCTCTCCTTTTTATTACATAACTTTGAAAAAAATTTAAGGTCTGTCAACAAATAATAAACAGGAAAAAAGAAAGATAATCGTATTTCAACCAGAACTATTTATTAAAAAAGTATCAAAATTGATATTTGCTTAAATGGTCATTCATTGGTACCATTACCCTATAATAGTTAAAAAGAAAATGAAAAATCATTGGATTTGGATGATTTTGTTTTGTAGATATCATGCCGAACTGATGTATATATTCAACAAATTAAAAAGTTTGTCACTGAATTCTATATTTCTGTCTGCACTTTTTTAAGGTTCAAAATATATGCAATGAATGCATCTTTCATGGCTGATTATGAATATCGCCTCCAAATTTCTATGGGACCGATAGTTCCCAAGATATCGGCTAAAAATAGAATTTCTGAAATATGCTATATCTCAAAAATGGTGAGTCACAGCAAAATGGAGCCAAAATAGTTTAATAGCATGCATGAAATAAATAAATTTTTGTATTGACTAGTGAGTGATCAATATTCCGACGGATTCTATCGAATAAATTTTGACAATCGATATTCAATATCTCTATATATGACTGCTGATACCGATGCAACTTATATATGTGCATATAGTAGACTCGATAATAAGTACAAATTTGAAAAAATTTTCAAAAGGGGACTGACACTACGGAGATACATGTATAAACTTTTTAAGTTCGTTTTGGTAATGATAGTTTACTCATATTCTCATATTTTTTTATTTTTTTACAACGCTTATATAACTTTCAACATGCTTGGGTCCTGTTCTGGTGGATGAAATCTTATAATCAATATTTCAACCCCTTCCACTAATCCGCTCTTGTGGAAATTTTGTACACATACGTAAAGTCGGTGACAATGCATGAATCAAAAAAAAATTTTCCAGGGAAAGCGTTGTTTGAAAAAGTTTTTTCCTATCCCTTGTTTATTATAAAATTGACCATAATTTTAAAACTGATTTTTTTTCCAAAGATTATTAAAAAAAAAAAAAAAAATATGAGAATGTTTTAATTTCTATAGAATAATGAAAAATATTTTTCTTCAGCATACCTTTTTTAATATAAAAAATTGGCATTTCAACGTGAACGCTATCCTTAATATTCAAATGGAAATTTTTGTATGTAACTTCTTGTAATTAAAAAAAAAAAAATCTAAATTTTAATTTTAATCGTACCAGAATAACAAATCATATCATAAGCATAATATTATCACAAAGCAGTGAGAGAGAAAAATATACTTCATAAGTATGAGAAAAATATAGCAAAAAAAGTAAAACTAATGATTCCCAATGCTATGTTTAGGTAAGAAGTGGTTTCTTCAAAACTCAAAATAATACAATTTTTAAATTATATAATTTATGGATTACCCCTACAGTTATTTTCTAAAAAAATTATAGCTTTTGTAGAATGTATGATATTTAGCATATTTTTGAAATATTCACAAAATTGTTTTTGTTTTATCTTTTTCATTGTAAATATATTTAACATTCTCTTTTTTTTTTTATTTTATTAAGTGATGAAACAGTTTTTGTAATATTATATCTTCGATCTTGCTTTATTAATTAAGGGTGCATTTGCTTAAAAGAATGGCATCTATTCTCCTTTCCAGCTATGGAATGCAACATGCTTTTATAACTGAGAGAACTATTTCATCTCAGTATGAAATTACCAGTATTAGAGTTATTCATCTAACTAGAGTAAAACCTTAATTATACAGTATAAGCACAGTATAATTCTTCCCAGGCATATTTCTGCATAGTTTTTAAGATGCCTGGTTAATAAGGCATCTTAAATAAATAGTATGTTTTTTAATTATTTGTCATCTGGCTACCATTCTAATCCAAATTCCATCGATGTTATGGTGTGTGTTTAAGAAATCGGAATAAGCAATTGTTCTTTATTTTATTATTCCATGTATTATTTCATGATCATATTTTTTCCAAATTAAGAAATCCTTGGGATGCCTTTTGATCTTAATGGATTAAGAATGTGTATACTCAATGGTGATCAGGCTGTGGTAGTAGAACATGAAGTTGGAAGACCTCTAGCGCAACTTAGTTTTGAGGCACTTTTGTAAATATTAAGTGGCATTATATAAAATGAAATGTAAAAAGCACGCATTTATTGCATCTGTTCGATGATCTACCTGTGGAAAAATGCAAAAAAGAAGGAAAACTATGGGTGTGATTGTTTATTGTGACGTCACTATGAATCATGATGCCGTGAAAGTCGTCAGAGTGACTAATATACAAACGACTTTGTGAGAATGACTACTTTCAAATGGGGAATCGACAGCAGCATTATTTGCCTTCTAATGCTCACAGTAAATAACGAAATGATAAAGAATATTTTCATTAAATTATTTTCGAAATGATCCCAAACACTATTAGTAGTATGTTCTGTTCTGTTTTAAGTAATTCTTTCTTTTGTAATAATAAAATTGGCTTAAATGCCGATCACCTTCTCTGATGCTAATCCTGCAGAAGCTTGTCAACTTCGTTGGGCGATGAAGTCTAATTGTGAGTGTCACTGGCAATTGCAAATGGAAGTAGTGAGTCTGACGAAACAATTTGTCATCGCATTAAACAAACACACCTTATGTCTATCCTATATATATATATATTTTTTATAAAAATGAAATAAAATTTTGGTTTGCCAGATGACTCCTTTCTTCTGTGTGTAATTAAGGTTTTTACTGAATAATTATAAAATTCTGCAGCTATCCCTTTGCTGATTTTGCTATTAACATTGATCACTGTTTATGATTGCCTTTTCTGTTTTCTTTATGCAGCTATAGATGAAGATAAGAAATCTATTTTAGGAAATTATTTCTCATAATAGTATACTAATTTATTTTTTTTAAATGGAAATTAAAAAATATTTTTCAAAGAAATAATATATAAAATATTTTTTAAATACTAATTTTAAAATCTCTCTTTTGTTTTCTTTCCTTTCTCACTTGATTTTCAGAAGATGACATTAGTAAGGAATTTGTGCATGCTATATAAAATCTTTAAAAACAATTGGTTAGGTAATTTTGGCAAGCTTTTTTTAATTGGTGAATTTTGTGTAGCATCCCTCTTTTAATTTTCAAATTATTTTTTTTTTTACTAACACTTTCTTCCAGTACTTGTTTCATTACTTTTTCTGAGCATGATTATTAAACTCGTTAACATTCCTCCTGACTTTATTTACAATATTCTTATTAACAATTTGGCATTGATTATTTTTAAAATATTTATCATCCTTTGATAATAATGCTTGATTTGATTACTTACAAAAATTACCCGTCCATATATGAGAGTAAACTTTTATATTATTAATATATGAATATATAAACTAAAGAAAGTCATGGTGAAAATTTATTAAAATTGAATCTATTAATTTTTTTTTTGAAGATTTAAAATTAAAATCAAACTAAGAAATCACAAATGTACATCAGATTTTAAAGTTAATTTTGTTATTTTTATATTTTATATACAAAAGAATTTTTTTTTTTTATATTCAGGATTTCAGTTGAGCCTTAAATTTATTAAAAATCTTTGGAATAATAGAATTTACATTTATTTCTCAGATTGATTAATTTGTTAAGAAGCCTCTTCTCTGAGCTTTATTTATTTAATTAATTAATATATCAGAATGATATAATTTAAAAAAAAAAGAAGCAAATATGTAATTAATTTTATTTTTGATTATTTATTTTACATTTTGTAAATTTTTAATTCACTGGTCATATTTGTAATAAAGTTCCAGTATTGTTAAAGGATTTTTCTTTCCTAGTTTCACTGAACAAATTAATAGCCCTTCCATGATACTTTCTTTACATTGGCACAATTACGATACAGTACGAGGGGCCTTCATAAAAGACACACGAGTTTTGGTGCAAAATTTAATTCTTTTCTACATATTCACAAGATAAATTGATACGTTTTTCCAAGTGGTGGATAAGCTGTCGGAGGCAGTTTTCGCTGTTTAAGGAGTTCTCCACCTCCCACGTAGCTTTTCTTCATTCGAGGAAAGAGGAAATAGTCACTGGACACCAGGTCAGGTGAATAATGGGAATGCAGTCGAATCCTAGGTCGACTGCAAGTTTCAGTGTATCATGCGCTGAAAGACCGGGTGCATTTTCGTGGAGAAGGAGCACACCCTTACTCAACGTTTCTTTTTAATGCATCCTGCCTTTTGTTCAGGAGGCCATGTTAATAGTTCCCCATTGTTGTGCCTTTTCTAGCATAATTGGTAAGGATAACCCCTCTGGAGTTCTAAAAAACTCTGCATTACTTTTCCAGATGAACTCTGGGTCTGCGCCTTTTTGGGGATGGAGATGAATGTGTTTTCATTGTTCTTTGCTTTGTTCTTTAGTTTTGGGGTCGTAATGATGCACTCAGCATTTATCTTGTGTGATGAATCTTGTCAAAAAAGTCCTCAGGGTCCACATGCGAAAGCTGTAATATCTCGGTCAACGATTGCTTTCACACCTCTTTTTGCATTGTGGTTAACTATCATGTGCTGTGACCTTTGTCACGTGAAGAACGTCGTGAAGGATGTTGGCTACAGATCCCGAACTAACGTGGACCTTGTGTGCGATAGCATCAACGGTGATTCGATGATCTTAGGGTACCAGACCCTCAGTTTGAGCTGCAATAGTCAGCTCCTCGCTCAGTGATGGTTGTCTGGATCATCATCATCCAGGAGGTTGTGTGGCCACATTGAAAATAGATTTGCCACTCTACTGTATGATGGGGCATTTTCTCCATACATGGTTACCAGCTCAAAGTGGATTTCTTTGGCGTTTTCCCCTTTAAAAACAAGAATCGATTAAGGCATATTTCAATTTTGTCAACATTTGCCACCATTTTGCCGCAAAGTGCGGTACTATGCCAGGATGAAAATAAACTTGTTAACTCATGGAGAATGCATAGTTTTTTTTTGTTTTTTTTTAAATGTTTAGTTTACCCAATATTCATATTTCTAGGATATGATTCCTGGAATTTTATGAAGGCCCTTGTGATTTGTTATAAAATATACTTTATTTCTACAGTATATGCATTTATAAGGGGTAGTCAAATGAAAATGTGTCAGATGCCAAAATGTGTCATTGAAAATTGATTACAGTAATCCTTCCTTATCCATGGTCTCACCATCTGCGGTTTCGTGTATCCACATCAAATTTTTTGGCATACTTCCCTCTTTATACACGATGGGAAATTCGCGTATCTACGATTTTTCCTGATCTGTTTTTATTGGGGTTCTTCTTTTCGCTTCTTCTGTTTTAGGGAATTCTCCTTTGTTCATGTGGGAAATTCTGTCTTATCTACACAACAAGAGTATTATTAAATCAAACTGAAAATCAAATAGAGAACGTTACATTTTATAACACAGTCAGACCTTGATATAAGGATACAAAGTGTAGACTGCTACGAAACGGAAAAGGGCAAGGTCATTTGACTTTGAGTTTGGGATGGGAGGAAGTCAGAAAAAAGAATAGATACAGGAGCCATAATCCCTGCTATAAAAAAATATTCGCTAGGAACAAAAGAACGTCGGTATTGTAAATTTTACAACAGTGTGGTTCCCAGTGGGTTAAATGGATAAAATAATTCTAAATTAGATTAAACCAAAATCCTAATAAAATTCGGTTTAAATATCGGTAAGATGGTAAAAAGTGCCCCTCATAGGAAATTACTTAAAAGTTTGCATGATGTTTCTAACCTCAAAAGGGCTGGTCATATAATTATTATAATCATCATAATGGAAGAGAGCCTTTCTCTGGATAAATCTAAATAATAGCCATGACTGCTCTCAGCATATTCTTTTCTATTCCACCTCAAAGATGATTTTTCTTTATTCTCATGGGAAAAGGAAGAAGTCACTTGATAAGTTTTGTGGGTTTAAAGATCCATTGCAGCGAGAACGATTGGGGTTAAAGAAATCCAATATTCCAAGGACCATCACTAAAAGCCACTGAAGGGAGCTGGGCTCTAAATAGATTGCCTTTAAGGAGAAAGTGGAATTGACAAAGGCAGGGCTGAGAAGCAGTTTCCATAAAATAAACAATTCAAAAAAATCTTTAGACTTCTGAGAGCAAGGAGGAAAAAAAATAAAAGTTGGGAATTGGGAGGCAGCAATGAAACTGGATAATTGAGGATAATGCAATAACAAGGAAACCATCCGAACCTGTACACGGAACTCTTTGTTTGCGTACAAAGATACCTTGGAAGTGATGGTGCTGTGTGGTGGCAGTAGCAGAGATGAAAGGAAAAAAAAAAAACATGTCAGTAAGGGGAAGCAAAATCGTTAATGGTAAGCCAGTCATCAAAGAATTGCATTTATAGCAGTGTTATTAAGCATAAAACCTTAATTTTGATGTACAGTTATTCATCTCAAAATGATTTATAAGATGAGGTAAGCATCCATGAATATTTATGTTAATTAAAATTATAAAGAACCGCGATACGTAACCCTCACCAATGCATATTCGTATTCTCAGCTGCCTCATCAGATTAACAGCCCTGCCCTCGTTTCACTCGTGACATGAAACATGACATCAGCCCTGGGATGTTTACGAAGGTTACTGAATTAATTAATAAAATAAAATAATAAATTAAGGAAATGGTTATTAATTACTATACAGATTTTTTTTTTATTTTTTTTTTACTGGATGGCAATTAACTAATTTTAATGATCTATTTTAAAAAAATATGTTTGTTTTGAACTTCAGAATCCATTCAATTGTCGTCTGCTGCTCTTTCGTAGGAAGTAGTTCCATTGCTTTCATGTAAAGTGGATTCATGCGTATTGTTGAGTTGTGGAGGAAAGTTTCGTCAAGCACATTAATATACATACAAAGACCCGCTTTAACTGTGACGTAACAATCGGGTCTTTGTATGTCTATGTGCACTAAAATTTTTTCGTTTTTGCATTCATTTTGAAAGAAAATAAGTGGGATATTTTACAAGCATCAATAGTAGCTTTAGGTGAGTAAAATATTTCAATTTGGTGTGAAACTGTTAAGTACAGGTTTGGATGGTTTCCTTGTAAATAGAACCCTTTGCCATTAAAATTAAAATAGATCATCGTGACTTTTTAAATATCATTCTAAAATTGATCAATATCAAACAGCTGTCACTTCACTGGTCTTCAAAGGAGAATTTTAATCTGGAAGTTTAAAAAACTTGTGGGGAATACTGTAGCGTGGAACATAAAATAGTGCAGTGTGACTTTAATAATGTGAATAAAATCCAAAGTGGTAGATTTAATAAAATATTTGTTTTTCCAGTTTTCAATCAGGTTTTCATTATGTGTTAGTGCATACAGTATATCCTCAGCTGCCATAATAAGACATATATAAACTTTTAAAATCATTTATTTTCCACAATATCTAATGAAATTTCCCCCACCCTTCGACAAATGGGTCATTTTATGCTTTCTGTAGCATCACGATGGATTGAATACAATATGTCTTCCTTACTGAAGAATTGGGACATTCCAAATAAAACTTTTATTATGTTAAAATAAGGAAGAGAGAAGGCTATTGATTATAATGGAACAGAAATGCTGTAAAGAAAAGATTGTAGAGAAAAAGCGAGGCATGTAGCTTTCATTTGTAACTTAATGTCTGTATTTTGAGATAGAAAATACAAGGGCAGTCCGATATTAAAGGTATAGGTGGTTGCGCTCACTATTTTCTAATGCACACACTCGTTCTCGCATGATGTGACATTATCTCATGAGCAGAAGGAGTGAATTGGAGTGAGATTCCTTGAAGATTAATGAATGTTTATGGGAAGAATGTTTTGAGTTGAAAAGAGGTGTTTGGTGCAGGAAATTCACAGATGGCTGAAATGAACTCTATGATGATCCAGAGGAACGAAGAGGAAGACTAAGAGAATTGTGATGTGGTGGAATGTTTGATAAGGGAATACCGAAAGATCAAAGTGCATGAAATTACTCAACAAACTGACATTCCCAAGAGCAATGCATGTTATCTTTCAACTATCGTGACAGCATGCTTAAATTTGTGCAACGCTGGAATAAATGCCTGAATGCAAAAGGTGACTACATTGAAAAATGAACAGTTAGCTTGATTTTCAAAGTTTTCCAAATAAATGTATTCCCTGGGACCCATAAATTTCATGTGTACCTTATTATCAGACTGCCCTTGCATAATGTTAGAACTTACTTTTTACCTTCACAAAAACACACTTGGAAATTTTGTAGCTATACTGCAATAAACAATCATTAAGTAACTGTGGAAGTGAATGAACAGGCACATTGTTAAATTGAACAAAGGTTTATGAGTGCTCAGCCGATTTTTGCTCATGTTAGCAACAACGCAATGCTAATTTCATGATTCATTTGCCTCAAAGTGCTTGAGTTTTCAGCCAGTCAATGCAGTGAATTAGCTTTACATTAAATTCATTGTTCTGCACACTTTGTACTGTATTATGATGTTTCTCTACTAACTTACTAGCTTTACATTATCCTTATAGCAAGAACAATAAAAGAGGCTTCCTTGTAGGCTATGCTGAACGAAACTGGGTGATCTTTTTT
The DNA here is from genome assembly GCA_023313115.1 of Rhysida immarginata. Lineage (NCBI taxonomy): Eukaryota > Metazoa > Arthropoda > Chilopoda > Scolopendromorpha > Scolopendridae > Rhysida > Rhysida immarginata. Next base: position 12,006,453 of record JAHWFO010001556.1, on the reverse strand, counting down.
CCTGCTCAGCAGCCTTGTGAGCAATCAGCCTAAACAAGACTGAGCACTCATTTAACAACACATCCATGTATAAAGAGAAGGGTAATCTCTAATTCGTTCTTTGTAGGATTAGATGTTTTTTCTTCTCTTTAGGGTGCAATAATTTCTGTAAATTTGAAGGCATACCTTTTTTTTTTTTCATTGTACTTTCATTACTTTTATTTAAATTATGCTACTGGATCACTTAATTATTCTAAGCTTGCCAAAATTAATAACCAAGAGAGTGTTTTTGAAAGAAAAGAAAAGAAAAAAAAAAAAAAACACTGTAATTTAAAGGACAAATAATCTTGCTAAAAAATCTGCATTAAAATTAACGTATCAACACGTTTAAGTATTCCTACTGTTCAAAGTTCTTTATTAAACAAAACCTTTTTTAAATACACGATTTCTGTAAAATATTTGTTTGTAATTTTAATCCATGTGCGAATTTTTGAGTTTTAAAGTTTTTCCCGACTTTTGGATCGCCCTGTAAACATTAATGAGGAAACTTTAAGTTGTTTAATACAACATTTCTCAACTGCTGGCCAATGGACACCACTGATTTGCAAAATATATCCTTAATTTGATAATTACTAATAAATTTTGGACCATGTTAAATCAGTATTAAGAGAAAAAGATTGAGAAATTCTGATTTAATAGATTTCTGGTTATCCACTTGAAATTGTGCTAAAAATACGAAGAGGCAGGTTCTTTTAGCTCTTTTCTACATTTTGGTGCTTACTGTTTACTACAGGCGCTATTCATACACTGGTGGCCAAAAGTTTGGACCAACCAGCAAAATCAAGAAAAAATGAATTTATACCAAAAATATTTTACACCTACAACTCTAAGTAAACATGAAACAATATTCAGGGAAGAAACAAATTTATTTCTGCGTCGTTGCTTTTTTATTACCTTAAATCAAAATAAGACTGGCCAAAAGTTTGGACCAACATCACAAACATGCAAATAATTTGTATATTACAAGTCATCGTGTTGTGTGGTGAGCACTAAAACCATATTATGCATTGTACAATGTTAACTGAAGGCCAACGAGAGCGAATTAGAAATTTTAACAAGCAATTTACAAACTTCCAAAAAGTTGCTGAAATCTCCCGTGTGAGCTACAAATCTTTATCAGAATTGTTAAAAATGTTAATTGGAAAATAGGACTGAAATAGGACGACCTTGTGCACTGATGCGAAGAGACAAATCAAAAATTAAGAGACATGTTAGACATGATATTACATCTGGGCATGTAGTCAACATCATAAAAGTCTGCAACTTGCTGACTCAAGAAGAACAATTTGCAGCAAACTACGTGCTGAGAACTTTGCCTATGAAATTATACCCAAAAAGTTGCCACTAACAAAGAAACACATGCAGGAGAGACTGGAGTTTGCTAAGACACATCTGCGTGAAAACACAGACTTCCAATTGGTTGTGTTTTCTGATGAAAAACGAATCAGTTTGGATGGTCCTGATAACATAGCTTCTTATGAACAGCATCATGATAAAGTTTACTTGTTCCACTGCGAATTAAGCGGCAAATGGATGGGAGTGGAGTGATGATTCTGGGTGCCATTGGAAGCAATGGAAAGTTGAAGATTCACAGTATAGATGGACATTGCACAACAGCTCAATATAAAGATGATCTTCACAATGTGTTCATTCCTTTGTGCAAAGTCTAGTTTAAGCAAAAACCATGGATTTAGCAGCAGGACAGTCCTGCAATCTATACTGCACGAGTTGTGAAAGCCTATTTTGAGAGCAACAACATTTCCACTTTTGCTTGGACTGCTCGAAATCGAGATCTCAATATTATTAAGAATATGTGGCATCTCATGGAACAAAAAATTTACCAAAACATTCAGTACAAATCTCGAGAACAACAAATAGCAGCCATTCAGAAAGCTGTTAAGCCAAATGTTATTAAAAGCTTATTTAATTCTATTTCAGGTCGTTTGTCAAATATTGTAGAGTCAAAATGATCTCAAATATCAAAATAATTCATTAGTTAATGATGTAATATTTTTTCCCTTTATGTTATACAAATGTGGTCCAAACTTTTGTCCAGTCTTATTTTGATTTTAGGTAATAAGAAATCAACAACGCAGAAATAAATTTGTGTCTTCCCTGAATATTGTTTCATATTTACTTAGAGTTGTGTCATTTATTTCAAGCTTCCATGTGATCAGGACACTTTCAGTTAATTACAGTCCGATAAATAATTAAAAATCTAGAAAAAGTCGTAGCAACGCAGGTTAACGAGCCGGCTAATTCCACCCATCCGTGAGAGGGCGCCACTGTCTGCTCACTGTCTGTAGGTGTAAAACAGTTTTCGTATAAATTCAGTTTTTCTTGACATTGCTGGTTGGTCCAAACTTTTGGCCACCAGTGTATAAAAGTGAGGTCAAAAGGAACAGCAAAATGCCAAATGGATTTATTCTGACATTATTCAGCTCGTGTAAGAAAATTTTATTTATTTAGAATACAATAATGAAGGAAACATCTAACATGACTATGGTAAAAAGCTAATTTTAAATTTATTGTATACGAGGGTCACATTCAAAGTCATGGCAATTATTTTTTTGCAGGCACATGTGTTGTTAATATAAACATTTCATAATATATAAAATATACATTACCCATAATGTCTGTTACATGGGTTACTCAGGAAATACAGTAGAAAAGGGAGAAGAGTAAAAAAAAATAAAAAAATAAAATTATTTACTGTAATAATGTTGAAGAAGGCATTAATAGTCTGCATGCACATTAACAACTTTTGAAGTAATCTCCAAGGTAATCAACCGTTCGCTGCCAATGATGAGGAAGGCGACGAATACCATCAGGTGCTCCTTTGTCCGATCTGGTAATCACACATCACACGGCATTGGAAATGTCTTCCTGGGTAGGATAGAGTCTCACAAACAAAGGAGCTTTCGATTTCGGTATCAAATCGAAATCACATGATGATACATCGGGCAATTAGGAGGGATGGTCTAGTACTTCCCATCTTCAGTACTGTAAGCGGGTCTTAACAATGTATCCTGTATGAGGTGTTGCATTATCGTGAAGGATGGCTGCATTGTTTAACAACTCAGGACATTTATTCAATAAATTCACTGGTGCAGTAAACTGCATTAACAGTCTGACAATGGTGAACAAAATGACACAAAAGAATTTCTTGAATGTCATATACTAAAAGGACCATTAACTTTACCGGAGATGGATTTTGACAGACTTTGTGTTCTTATGGCGATCCTGGATGCCGTCATTCAGCAGACTGGCGTTTAAACTTGGGTTCATAAGGCCTGGCCCAAGTTTTGTCAATGGCAGTGATCCTGTTCAACATGCCTCTTTAAGTGTTTTAATGGAAATTAGATAATGTCTAATTTATTAGTTTATGATAGTTTTCCATGTGGAGAAAAAAACAATAAATGAAAATAATGAAATACAAATTAAAATGTTTTTTGTATGGAATGATATACAAATGAAATATTACAGTTAGCATCCTGAAGTCATTGGATCATACATTGGACTATTCGAACTACTGAGTATATTATTCCATACAACAAACATTTTAATTTATATCTAATTATTTTCATTTATTGTTTTTTTAACATATAGAAAATTGTCATAATTAACAATTTAAATAAGATGTATTGTTGCAGGTTCACATGACACCTTTTGTTGTTCTGTCTGTGCATGTGGCACCCATTTGACAGCAATTTTGCACGTGCAGATAGTGTCGTAAATTTTTATGCACAGTTGCTGGTGAATGTCCGTTTCGGTTGCCAACTCCTGTCAAGACCATTATCTGTCGTTCTCTAAGCATTGTATAACCAGGACACAAGCAACATCGTTACGAACAGTCTTGGGGTGTCCTGGGGCATGTCGGTACTTGCTATTCATCCACGTTGGAAAGCTGATACCCACCTTGAAACAGTTCTGATGAGAGAGCATGATCTCCAACAGCTTCTACAAGTTGTGCATGACAATCCCTTGCGTTTGCATTTGTTCTAGCTGTCTTACTCATCCATACTTGACAACAGTTGAAAAATAAGAAATGCTATGACTGCGTCACCAGCAGGAATGGATTGAGTTAAATTTTTAATTAGATGTGGGAAGGTTACTTCTTTGTATTCTATAAAAGCAAAGTTGTACAATAAAAACTGAATTTAAAGAAATGTTGTGCATTACCTTTTGGAATGATCTCCACATATTTTCCATATAACAGTGGGATGGAATAATGAACTTCATTTGTAGGAGCTTGAATTTGCACTATATGATCACACCATTTACTGTGCTATTGTATTGACAGTTTTGTAATATCTCCTGAATAAATCATATATTTTTTTATTTTAACCCATTGCTCTCATTTCATTTGTTCTACAAACACTAGAATTAAGATCCAGTTATAGAGCAGTGTTAGATGGCACTATGGTTTCTCTCTGCATGTACAACCTAAACTGAAAATAGTTGGGACACTGCAAGTAAAACTAGTTTGCGAAACATTATTTTTTAATTCATGAAAAATGATTATGCGAACAAATAATTATTTTTAATACAATATCTTATTCTTGGTTATCCTCTAATATTATTAGAGGTTTCATTAAATAAAATTAATGTAAAGAAAAAAAATTGATAAAAAAAAACCCTTCAAGACAAATAAATGATGGATTACTGCTTTCCCTGAACAGAAAACTTGGGACACTATACAAATTCTGTAGATCTCCCTATAAATCTTGAATGAACTGATTCTTGCAGTGTTAATTTGAATACAAATATTAAAAAAATTTTGGTTGTTTCAAATATTTTGTTATTCAGAGAAAATGACTCATGGTAAAGCAATCAAGAAAGATGTGCGTGATATCATCATTCAGCTAAAGTCTGAGAAAATTGCTTATTTTTTGAACATTCCTAAATCATCAGTCGGCAATATTGGAAACAATAATGAAAAGGATCCGATTGTCCAGCAACAATAACAGAACATGACAAGTGAGCCTTGAGACACATCATCAAGGAAAATTGAGGTGCACCAATTTTAAACGTTATTATTGAAATGGAAAGAAATGATCAAGAAAATTGTTTCAGAGTTGCTTTTATATTCACAAGATAAGTTATAAATTCTACAAGCTAAGATTTATGTGATGAATTAAAACACTACTGTACTTGTAAGTTACTTTTGATTGCAATCTTAGTTCTATATAACAATTTTAGGCAATTACTAACACAAAGAAAGACAAAAAATCATCCAACCTGGGCTAGACAACATGAAAACTGGAAAATGTGACGATAGAATCAAGACCTTTTTAGTGATGAGTCAAGATTTGAAGTTGCTGCTAGAGATATCTGCATCATTATCTAAAAGTAATCAAGCAAACAATCAAATTCCCAGCAAGTGATGATGTGGGATTGTGTCTCATCAAAAGGTGTAGGGCAATTGAAACCTATTAATGGAATGATAAATGAACTAAAATTCCAGGCCATTTTAGAAACAGTACTTCTATCATCCATCAAAAAGTTATTTGGTAAGCACAAGGTTATATTCCAGCAGGACAGTGCTGGATGCCACATACCCAAATTAACTAACAAGGAGAGTGCCCGGACCATTATCATGCCAAATTTGACCAAACTTTGCCAGCATGTAGTACTCTGTGAATGTAGAAGACATGTTTGGGCTTTTCGGGCTCTAGCCACCTGGGCCCAAGAAATGGGGCATCAAAGTCCTAAAAATTGAAAGTGCTCAGATTACCCCTGTATTCTTACCCATGGTACCCCTAGAGATGTGCCTTACAGTAGAGCAATCTGTATTTAAATTGGCCCATCCAGTTCCAAAAATTCGCTCTTCAAAAATATCACATTACTATAAGGTCGACATTGTCCTACCCTACCTGGCAGCCCAGTAGGGCTGGAAATCATTGTATAGGTGTAGGACCACTAGTGCACTATAACCACTAAATACCGGCGCACAGCTTCAACCAGGCCAGTGGAAAAATTTTTTTAATTTTGTTAAAACAAAAACTTTACCGCCCTCTATTGGCGAAACAGTATAGCAAATACAAACAAAGTTATGGATAGCGCCATAGCAAATGACAACGAAGCTATGGTTATCACCAAACATCCAGCAGCAAGCAATTCGGCAACTATGGATCAGGCATAGAAATGATGGATTGCGATGTAAATATCTCGACACGTCCACCCGAATTGCCTTCAGGTGTCAACCCTTTTTCGGTCTTACATGAGTTTATCTTGATTATAGAAGCCAGTTATATAAGAACTCGCTCCAAAGACACTACTGCAACTACTACTACTACTACTACTACTACTACTACTACTACCGAAGGGGATACTACGCTTTACGCTGCTAAGCTGCATGAGGCATTGTTGACAATTATGGACGACTTTGTCCTAGAGGGATTTTTGGGATTTTGGAGCCCCATTTCTTGGGCCCAGGTGGCTGGATCCTGAAAAGCCCAAACATGTATTCTACATTCACCAAGTACTATATGTTGGCAAAGTTTAGTTAAAATAGGTGTGGTAATGGTTCAAGTCTTGGCTAGAGCAACATAAAATTGTAGTATTTCCATGGTCAGGAAATACCCCAGTCCTTTTCATTTATTGAAGTGTTATGGGGAGAAATGAAAAAAAAATTGAAACAAAAATCTGAATAAACTTTAGTCAGATTGAAAGAAAACTCCAACCAATTTGGAATTCTTAACAGTTTTCTATGCCTGATCATATAAAAGCTGTAATCTCTGCAAAAGGTGATGTCACGAAATGTTAAGTTGAATATCCCAACTATTTTTTGTCAGGATGGCAAAGTCCAACATTTACCGGTATTTGTCTTGAAGATATTTTATTATCAATTTTTTTTTCTTTACAATAACTTTATTTAATGAAACCTATGAAAATATTGGAGGATAACAAGGTTAAGATTTGTATTAAAAATAATTATTTGTTTGTGTATTCATTTTTGATGAATTAATAAAATAACAATGTTTCACAAACTAGTTTTACTTAAGTGTCCCAATTATTTTTGGTTTGACTATTGGAACCAGTTCCTCACAGAGAAAATTCATCATATAAGTGCTGTGACCAGAATACAACTCCCTGTTAATACAGGTCAACCAAAACAATAGAGAGAGACAAACTTCAGGAGGTGATTCCTCACAAGAAAAGTAACAGAAAAGTTCATATTAATATATGTCCGGAAATGCATAGTTTCCATGGAAATGGAAAACGACATCAAGTGTTTTTTTTCCTGTTGCAGGGTTACTTTTGAGTGATTGTCAGGCAGCAGAAGTAAATGATCTGGTATCCATACTGGGAACAAGCTGAGATGGTTTTCACGTATGGAGAAACACATGGGAATAGTTGAGAGGCTGCATGGATGTACCAAGAAAAGTACTCTGACAGACAGCACCATCTAAATCACAAAATGTTTGCAACCTGATTGTGTGAGAAGGAGTCCTTTGATGGAAGAAGCGAACACGGAGGGCAGCCGCAGCTTATTCATTATTCATATAGCAGATCTGAAGAACATGCTACAATATATAGAGCAGAACCCGGTACAAGCTCCAGGTAAGTGGCCCGCCAGCTGGTCTGTGTTGGGAATCTTACGTGAAAATAATATCCTTATCACCTGCAACATGTGCAGGAATTATCACTAGCGGAGTCTGCTCCACAGGATAGGTTTTGTCGCTGGTTTTTGCAACACGCCTAGTAATGTCACGTTCTATATTAATTGCTCCATTACAAATAAATCTTGCATTTCCAGACATGTTCATATCAGTTCTTTTTTTTTAGTTCCTTTTCTGGTCAGGAATCATCTCATAACTTTTGTCAGTGTAGAAGAATCAGGAATATCTCTGTAATCATGATACACAAGCATATTTCAGGATTCTTTCCTTAGAAGGAGGCGGCATTGATAAGAAGGGGCAGTAACTATGCAAATAGTTCAGATTTAAAATTACAATTTTGAAATCTTGATTAAAGGATGTGGTGGCTAAAAAGGTTGTATAAATAGGATTATAAAGTACTCTGTGAGTGGATGAATCAAAACTTTGTGAAGGAGAGAACATGTAAAGATATCAGAAAAAATGGCAAAGAAAGGTGAAACTGTAAGAGTTCATTAATAGGATTTAACCTTGTTTAGCAATTTTACTCATTAAAGGACCCGATTTATTCTCTTTTAAACTGGGATATTTACTTTGTAGTATTCTGCAAGAGAAAATTACATGATTGGGGGAGGGGGCAAAAATTTTCATTCAGTAAGTCAGCACTTTTCAATCACCTGGCAGCAAACTGGTTCATCTGTGCTAGATTGAAGGACTTTAACTGTCTGTACAAAATAAATTTAATAAAATGCATTTTGAAGATTACTACAGAGCCAAGCACAAAATAAAAAAAACATGCAGTATATAACACCAAAAAGCGAAAACCTCTAGTACACAAGGAGGAAAAAGGAAATACCGGATACGTATTTTGGGTACCACGCATAGTTCTCTCTAATTTTTTTTAAGAGCTGTGCGATCCAAAGTCAATTGTGTGGGGGGAAAAAAATTAATGCAGTATTTTTATAATTGTATTTTTATAAAAAAGTACTAATGTGCAACACATGTTTATTTGAAGAAAAAAAAAAAAAAGAAACTAATTAGCTTTCTTAATTAAAATTTTTTTTCTTCTGTCCTTCTTAGAAGTCCATTCTTTATAAACTTCATATGTGTTTACTCTTCCGTAATCAGATCACCCAGGTATAGTCAAACCGTAAGATCTATAGTCCTGAGTGGAATGATCAATAAACACAAAAGGGATACATCTGAAATCCCTGAGAATTCTGATCTGGACTCGTGCAAAACCCTTTTATTTTCACTTAAATTTTCTTTTAACTTTCTCAAAAGCCTAAACCACAGATTACTTATTACACAGATAGGACAAATAATGACGTCCTATGGAGAAAAATGGAAACATGTCATACGATTTGTGTCCCACTATATCACCAGGTGCACTACAATCGGTGACTATATTAAATTACAGTATTTAAGAAGGGAAAAAAAACCACGAGTCATGGATTTTCCATCACAAAAAATATATATAATGTATCCTTTTGGAAATTTACGTACAGAATTCTTTATTAAACATCAAAATAGACGTGAGAGACAATGTTTCGAAACAGCGCACCCGGCAGGACAATGGGACTTTGCAACAACCCATGATGTCAAAATAATGAGCAATCCAGTTTCCACTACTTTAACATTGATTGTCTCATCTGTGTAATAAATAATCTGTGCCTAAACTGTCCAGGATTATCAAGCATGCTCCCCTTATTTTGTTAATCGATCATTCCACTCTGGGGTGCTCGATCTTACAGTTTGACTATATGTGTATTCAATTTGGAGTCTGTTTTGATATTTCATGTATTCATCATGTTTCTTTTTCTTTCACTGAATACCAATAGGATATTATTTTTGTTTGTAAAAATCAAACCAAATTGATAATTTTACTGCTACTTTTATATGTGACAGAAAAAAAAGAACCCACTTCAAGTCAATTGATTGTGCAATTTATTGCAATGCTATTAAAATTAGTGTGCATCTGTGCGCTTGCACAGCTTAGAGGGAAGTATGGTACCAGGTACTCATCTTCAGTGGAGAAAGACAAAAAGAAAATAAAACCTTAAAGCTAGAGAATAGATACCCATGGGGGAAGGGCAATTGTTTGAGCATATTTCCCATTGTTAAGCGAAAGGGATATTAAACACAGCAAAAAGAGAACAATACAAAAAAGCCCATGGACAAAAGTTAAAAAAATGGGCCAATGAAACAAGAGGAAGCCCAAGGGGAAACATCTTGCCAATAGGGGGAGGGGAAGGAAACGAAAACTTAAATTTATCACTTTCTGGTTGTTCCATTCCACAGTATTTGCTTATTTTTTGTTCAGTATATGAACAGGAATGTAAGCGTGAATTATACAATCAAGAGCTTTCCAAATAGAATAGGCAATGCGTTTACTCTTGATTGGATAATTTTAACAGGTCAGAAAAAGTGTTCAAAATCATGTCAATGGAAACATAATTGGTTGTTATACTTTTCTTGTTTTTATCTTGAAAGTTCTGACATTCTCTAATAATCCGATGTTTTCACAATCGTTAGAAAATTTTAACAGACACATGATGTCATCAATCTTGTTGAAGTCGGCTTTGGATAATTTGTGACTGTAAATGTATGCTTTTTAAATCTATCCATAACTTTTTTTTTTAAAATCATTCTGACATAAAAGTGTGCATAAGAATTTGCAAGAGACCAATTATTCTCAAAAATATTCTAGGTGCTTTTTTAGTGGAGATGAATAATCTGCTAAGTAATGCTGAATTCTTTGTTCTTGAAAACATAGTATGTGATCACCCCTCATAAATAATGGAATGTGCCAAATTTCGCATGACAATGACATCTAAATCATTTAAATAGCATCACACGCCTTCAGGCACATATCTGCTTCGTATTATTAAGATATGGGTTGTTCAAAAGAGCTCAGCAACTTCCAACGTGAAACCATCATAGGATGCCACTTGTGCAACAAATCAGTTCGTGAGCTTTCCGCCATTCTACAAATACCCTGTATAACTATAGGCAATGTGGTTGCGAAGTGGAAGATCCAGAGAGCAACAACAGTGCAACCAGGAATTGGCAGAGCCAAGAAACTGACAGACAGAGATCATCGCATGCTTGCTCATGTGACCTGGAGAAATCGAAGGTCTTCTGCTGAAATGATTGCTATGGAGTTCAGAAATTCTGCTTTCTTTGTTGCTAGCACAATCACCATTCATCGGAACTCAATTCCCTGAGTTTCCACGGTCATGCTTTTGTTCACAAGTCCTTCATCATTGATAACAATTCCAGGCGACGTTTGGAGTGGCGTAAAACTCGCAGAAATTGGAGCGTGGACAATGAAAACGTAAACTATGAACTGATGACTCACGGTACACACTCTGGGAATCAGATGGACGAAGTTCGGTTTGGCAGATGCCTGGAGAAAGTTTCCTATCTGTGTGTGTGGTGTCCACTGTGAAGTTTGGTGGAGGTAGCATCATGGTATGGGGCTCTTTTTCATGGTTCGGATTAGGCCAGCTTGTTTCTGTTAAAGGAACGATGAATGCTGTTACTTATCGAGACATCTTGGACAACTTTATGGGAACAGTTCAGGGATGGGTCTTTTCTGTATCAATGTGACAGTGATCCTTGGCTTGGCCAGAGCCCCGATCTCAATCCCTGGGATTGGGATAAATTGGAATGTTGACAATGAGCCAGACCACATTGTCCTTCGTCCATGGCTGAACTAACCAGTGCTGTGAGACAGGAATGGAGGGAAATTCCAACTTCTTACTACCAAAAGCAGGTGGAGGCTGTCATTAAAGGAAAAGAGGGTGTCACCACTTACTAATTCCTGTTATCTGGAGCCTACGACGCAGAAATGCTGGCGTTTCCAAAGTTTTGATCACATAGTGTATACTGAACTATTTCTTTATTTTGTACTTGGCTCTGGAAGTTAAGTTTGAAACCATTACCCGGTTATTAAATTACTACATATTGCAATTATATCTTGTCACTCCTTTCATTTATTCTATTTAAAAAGATCAAAGTTTTTCCTTGAATGACGAGCACAGTAAGATGGCCAGTTGCTGAGCAACTTAAATAAATACAGGGCGATTCACAAGTCCTACCAGAGTATCAGAAGCCAACTGAACAATAACCATGACACACATGGCAGAAATGCTCATATCAGTGGATAGAAAATCTCTCAAAGGTTGCATCTGTAAATAGGTTCCATGGCATACTTGTAAATTTAGCCGCTGGAGGGCAGTCATAACGAAACGGCTCTCGTCTTCTTCCATAGCCTCCACTGACCTTGTGATTTTTTTTTCTTATGCAGTTACGTCAAAGATCATGTGTTTGTGCCCCCTTTTGCATGCAATCTAGCCCAGCTGCGAGAGATGGTCACTCATTGCAGGGTCGAAGGTCACATTGGCCGTCATTGACTGTTGAATGTGGGATGTTGGTGGCAGGAATCTGCCTTGTCATCAAGGATGAACATATGGAACACCTGTAAGTTACATACAAAAGTTGGAGAGATTCTCTATCCATCGATGTGAGCGTTCCCACTATGTCTATCATAGTTACTGTTCTATCGATTTATGAAATTTCGGATGAATATAGTGTGTGCTATGATAAGATGAATGGGGAAAATCAATCAGAAAAGAAAACGGCTATAAAAAGGGATGGTGATATACAGGGACTGGAAAGAATAGTCCATTCCTTTCAGATGCAATTTGATGAAATAATAGAATTTCAAAGGACTTTGGTAAGACAGGCATTTAGTCATGTCACCATATACCCTCCCCATACATCGAGCCACTTGTCCATTGTTTCACATGCCCCACAAAACCAGTAAGATAAAATTCTTTGGGTTGCTATCTGAACCAGGGAGGGATTTCCTTTTGTACAGCTTCAGTGTCAACTGAAAGATGATATTTAAGAGGGCCAAACAAATGGAAGTCGTATGGAGCAAAGTCAATTCTGTATGATAAGCAGTATGCCCTCTTAATCCCAGAAGACTAAATATCCTCTTACTGCCAACAAGACAACTGAGATGCTGAAAAATTTCAAGTGGAAAGTTCTTGAGCATCCTCCGTATAGCTCTGACCTTTCTCCAAACGACTTCCATTTGTTCGGCCCTCTTAAACATCATCTTTCGAGTGAATACTTTCCCTACGATGAAGCTGTTCGGTCCTCTTAATCAAAGAGGCAATGAAGCTGTTCAAAGGGAAGTCACTGCCTGATTCAGGCAGCAGCTCAAAGAATTTTATCTTACTGGTTTTGAGGGGCTTGTGAAACAATTGGACAAAGTAGTTTTCATATCAGTACTCGTATTTGTTTTATTTCTATATCCATTAGCAATTTACTTACTGACTTCCCTTTGGTTGTATTTTATTTAGATTTAAAAAATATTTAAATAACTTTTGGATATGTTTTGGATTGAATTATTTGTTTAGGTAACGAACATGAAACTGGGATAGAAAAGATTAAGGAAGAAGTTGTTCATAACTCGATAGAGAATAAAAAAATTGATCCATTACCACCACCAATGGTTCCTCCACTACCACCACCTTCAAGAATTGATAAAGGTAAATTTAAATTTGTATCACTTCTATAACAGAAAAACATACAAGGTTTCCATAAGTCCAGCAAAATTACTAATTCTGTCATTTGTGCAAAAGTCAATTTCTTCCTTCAACTATGGTTCCCTATCAGATTTCATTTTAAGAGAATACTGGAAAATTTAACCAACAGCTCCAAGCAAGCCTCAATCATTCTAAGCCGTAAGAAATAAATAAATTATATTGAGCAAACAAAACATTAGTGACATCTCTTTAGTTAGTCCTCTTGCCTTTACATATTATGGCATAGATGCTGTCAGTTTTGTAGAAACAATGTGTCATCATGGTCTGCTGAATCATTGTTGGGAACTCTGCCCTGACTTTTCATTCAACTGCACCCACAAAGATTCAGTATGGCTTAATTTCAAAACCTTATAGGCCATTGGATGATACAAAACTCAGATGAGTGTTCTTCAAGCTTATGTCTAGGTGTACTAAAGTTTGAAAGGGAGGCACACCATCTTCTTTGAAAGAAACTGTCACCTACAAAGTGTGTGAAAGCTATGAAGGGGTATAAATGATCAGCCAGCACATTCTGATAGCACAATGTTTAAGGACTTTACTAAAAGCCTAAAGTGTTCCAAAAAGGGCTCTACAAACCATCACAGAAGTAAAACACCTTGAACAGTTTGAAACAAACCTACAGACCTGTTTGATGAGGCCTTAAGCTTTTGAAGGTAGGTACTGGGCCCTTTATATGTCCAGCTTTTCTGAATTCATTTTTTGGGGTTCACCAAGAGAGTGAGGGCCCTAAGCTATAGCTTGTTTAGCTTATACTGTACATAAATCTGGCACTGGTCAGGATGGAGCCATAGTCTCATGCTGCCTATGCCACATCTTACATCGGCAGCTTTAATCAATCGAAAACAAAATTCACCTAGCTATGCAACATGGTTTCATTCAGCAGTGGCCAATTTTGATGTTTTTGACACTAGACAAGGCATAATGTCTGATGATGGGTAGTATACAGTGGCACAGAAATGGGATGTGATCTGTGACAGAGTTGTCCTTTGTACAAGCCTGGATCATCCATGATGACCTCCATATTTCATTCTTGTAAAGAGGCTAAAAAATATTTGGTAGAGATTGTTGTTCTAATGACGTAAGAATTGTGTGGTATAGTTTTTAGTGGTGAATTTCTAAAATGTTTTACTGACTTACAAATAATCTTGTATGGTTTACACATTTCATCTTTAAAGACGAGTACTGTCTTTAACAATACTGAATTGACCTGAAATTTTTTTAAACAAATTGATAAGTTCATTAACTTTATATAATATTTTATTATTTCTTTCTATAATGATGGATTTATTAATCTTATAGCACGCCAAGATCAAGCCAGAGTGACTGAGGAAATTAAATTACGATTTCAGAATCAGAAAATTTTGTTTCCCCGTCCTAAGGCACCATCAGCTTATATTACTGGTGATTCAACAGCAGCTGAAGTAGCCGACTGGCTTCGGGTTAAAGAATTCAGCCCAAGGTAAACTAAACTTGACCCCCTTCTCATGATATTGCAGATATAAATAGTGAAATTATTACTTGACAAAGGTATGCTATTAATTCATTTTGGAGTACAGTGCTCCCTCTGCATAATGGCACTCTACATAAAGGCAAATTTATAATGGTTTACTAATGACATCTGTACTCTATATATCGATCTTTAAAGATGCATTTAGTCATTCTGAAGTAGCAGCATTAACAATCCTTGCAAATGTAATTGTAAACGGCTGCAATAAAGTATGCTGTATTGCTTTATTCAGTTCTGTTTTCTGTTATAAATAAATTGTTGTTTGCTCTGAAAATGAAAGCAGTTTACAAAATTGTTTCTCACACATATTTCTGGAGTATAAATCACACTTTTTTTTTTCCAAGAATTTTGGCTTCTGTGGGGCTCTGCAATTAGCACAGCGAATGCAACATGTATATGAAACTTACAAGAAAATTCAAATGTTGTGTCTCAATATCTTTAAAAAGATTCGTTATTAGCCAACATTGATAAAAGTGTAGAAGTTTTTATTTTTTGTGACTTAAAGGACTCTCTGCTTTCTTTTAGCAGCAACAATCCAGGTTTTAAAAACAATTCAAAATGGCCATCTAGTTGTGATGTTTGACAGCACAGTAGTTTGGTAACTCTTTTTATTTATCGCGACTTATACAGCGAATGCGATGTACATGTTGTTTTTTCACGATTTTTCTGGAATTTTTGCTAGTGCGACTTATAGTTCAGAAAACACAGTACTTGTTCAAGATCTCATGATGCCTGAAACGTGCATTTCCGACCACTGGCTTCCTATCTCAAAATACTTAGTTTACAGTCCTGTAGCATTTGTAGAAATTTGACCCTAAACGTTTGAGAAGGTCGTTTTTGGGCCAGTAAGAGTTATGAGGCCATACTACTTGACTCTCAAAATTATTAATTAGTAATTTATAACAAAAAATTGAAATATTAAGTTTTATATTTTTAATATTCTTTAGCATAATCAAAGCATTGCATGGAATGGATGGAGATGCAATGTTTCATTTAGTTCGAAGTGATGTTGAAGAGTTTTGTGGAAAGGAAGAAGCCACTAGATTAATCAGCCAATTAAACATTCAGAAAAGTGTTTGCGGAGTATGAAACTATAATATTTTTCTTATTCTTTAACACCCATAACAATTTTAATCATGCCTAATTAACTTACAATAAATATTTAGTACAAGACTGCACGCACTAAAGAATTGGGAGTGAAGCTTGCCCGTCAGCGTCAAAGAGCCTCGTTTACTCAACATGATTATAGCCCAGGATATGATCAATATAATAATATTCAAAACGAAGACGCCATTGGTAAGTATAAATGAAAGGAGAATTTTAATCTAATTTTCCACATCATAAAAGAAAAGCATTTTAAAGAAAACGCAAGAAATAAATGTATTAAAGGATTAATTGACATCGTCCCTAGTATCGTAAAGCAAAATAATATTAATTTTTGATGCTCTATCCAAATCTGAAGTCAAAATATAAAAAAAAAAAATTATTGTGACGGAGCAAATAGGCTACAGTAATGGTGCTTTTATTAACATCGTTCCAGGAATGCAGTACCACACATTTTTAACTGGTTATTTATTTGTTGTAGCTAGTTAATTAAGTTTCCAAATTAATTTCATCTTTTCACAAAAATGGCAGTTATAATTACTCGTAAGCAAGGTTAAAAAAAAGAAGACAATAGCAATGCTATAATTTATTTATTTTTTGTTTCATAAATAATTTTCCTATTTTATATTTTTTTTCTAGAAAACACAAACTTAGAATTTTAAAATGCCTTTTCTAAATCCTCTTATCTTTTCTACTTTTAGACTCTGTTACTGATGAAAATTCGGATGATTTATCAGAAAATGCCTTTTCACAGGACCATTCAGATGTTTTTCAACCAGATAATCTTACACGAAATATGTAATGTATATCAAATGAGTTAAGTAAATCTGTACACTACATACAGTGAAACTCCCCGTAGGACCACCTCCCTAATGCAACCCCCTCCACAATAGAATCGATTTTTTTTTTTTCACCGAATTTTTTTCCCATTAATTTAATACGAGGAGCGTTCAAATTTGACCTGGACTTTATTTTTTAAAAAATCAGCAGTGATGGCTATAGAATCAAAGGGCAGCATGGTGCGATTGAAGGCAATGGAGCACCGAATGTCTGAAAGGGGCAGTGACTGCAGCTGAATTGTTACTTCAGAGTTAATAAAGTACATGCATTTCAGGGACCTACATTTATATTTTTAAATCAAATAAGAAGGAAGAGTAATGAATTATGGCGTAATAAGGAAAAGAAAGGAAACAAATGTTAGACTTAAATTTCATCTAATAATAATTGCAATTGGTACATCTTTCTTTACAAAAAACGCAAACAAGGATTTGCTTTAATCTCAAGTAGGGAATACAGAGCAACCAGTGTATTTGGAAGCCCCCCCCCCCCCTTAATACTGTCTTGCTACACTTAATACTGTAGGAACATAACCCTACCAGCTATAACAGCACGAGTTTGCCGTGGCATGGATTCAATTAGCCACTGGAAGCATTGTTATGTGATGTTTGTCCATGCGGATGCAACAGCTCCTCCCAGTTGATGCTTATTGTATAGTGGTGGATCCATGCCTCGAATAACCCATTCCAGCTCATCCTAAAGATGTTCGATTGGGTTCAAACCCGGGGACAGTGGTGGCCAAAGGAGTAAGTTGAATTCATTATCGTGCTTCTGGAACCATTCCATGACGAACGAGCTTCATGACAGAGAGCATTGTCTTGCTGGAAGTATCCTTCCGATGCGGGAAACACAGTAACCAAGAAGGGATGAATGTGGTCGGCAGCAATGTTCAGGTAGCCCTGACCATTAAGGCGTTGTTCTACAGGTATCAGCGGACTAAGAGTATGCCAGAAAAAATAGAGCCTCCAGCCTGAACAGTGGAAACCAGAGAGGAGAGGTCCATCGCTTTGTGGTGTCTCCAAATTCCACGTCGGCCATCTGCATGGTGCAATAAGAAACGGGATTCATCCGACCAGCAGACCTTCTTCCAGTCATTTACGATCCAGTGTTGGTAATCGTGGGCAACTTGGAGACGTTTTTTTGTGGTTTTGGATGGAGATCAAAGGTACCTGGACTGGCCATTGGCTGTTGTAGCCCATCCTTGACAATGTACTCCATATAGTGCATTCAGAGATTTTATTGTGCAGTCCAGTGTTGTACCCCCTGGTTAGTTAACGAGTCGTGAAGTTTCTATTTGCACGAATAAGCATTCCCCTCCTATGCTCACCCCTGGCTGTGGTTGGATCGACGAGTCAATTGCCTCTGGCTGATTGTCTTTTGGTTGTTTAACCAGTCCTGGTAAACCCTTGAGATAGTTGTTCGGGAAAAGCCTAGAAGACGTAGGACTTTAAGCTTCCTAATCTCTTCCTTACTTTGTGATGTCACGAAAAGATGTCATCTGGTGGCACAGTCCTCAATAGTTTATCCTTCAGCCATTAGTTTTTAAAGTATAAATATCCCATTCTTCAACAATTTATGCACTATTTTTGCAGGGTAAAATTAAGAATAATGACTGCATTAAGATTTGTAAACATTATACATGATACAGTTGATCTGTATTATCCCTCAATATTTTATTAATGCTTATATAAACATAAAAGCTTATTCTCGCGGACGAAGCAGTTCGTTTAGACAGTGAAACAACCACCAGAAACCACCGTGCACGAACAAAAGGCTTGACTTGTCAGCGCGGAGGAAAAAACAACCACAAAGAGTAACACGACCACCAACTAAACTGATGCAGTTACAAACAGTAGTTAATATTTTAAATGAATGTACATACTTAGTCAGTAATTCAATCAAAATGTTTAGGCTTTAAATCACTCACGCCACAATGATAAGCTTCCCTGAAAACTTAAGCTGCATTTATTGGATTCAGATTTTTGCATCTGGGCAGGGCTGAGGGACAGCGTGATTGGGCCGAGGGGTAGCATGGCGCTGTGCAAGCTGGCCTTGCCTAGCGGCATCACTGATCATGAACTACAAAAAAATTCTCAAAGAACTCTTTGCTTCTGTACACATTTTTTCCAGCATTCTGGGAGCATCTGGATACCAGTTCTGAAGAAATCTTCAGGGTGATGTCGAAACCATGTCAGGACAGCCTTTTTCACTTCCTCATTGGAGCCGAACTTCTGCCCTCCCAAGAACTCTTTCAATGGTCCATAAAGGTGATAGTCGCAAGGGGAGAGATCAGGTCTGTATGGAGGATGTGGTAAGATGTCCCATTTGAGTTTCGTATAATCAGTTTGGCTATGTGGTCTGGCATTGTCTTACAGAAAACAAACACCACTGATAAGGAGTCCTGATCACTTTTTTCCTTAGTGCCAGCTTCAGGGACGTCCTCTAAATGTGACAGTAGTAAGGTCCATTTATGGTTCGACGTTCTTCTAGAAAATCGACATGAATGACACCCTTAATTGTCCCAGAATACCACCTCCATCACTTTCACTGCCAATGGTGTCATCCTGGATTTCTTGGGTTGTGGTGAGTCAGTGTCGTCAGTCCATGCCCGCATGCAATTGCTTTCAGGAGTATGGTGAGGAATCCATGTCTTATTGGTGGTCACAACACGCCTTAGGCAGCTGTCACCTTCCCTGTCATATCGCTGTAGTAGCATGGAACAGATTTCCACTTGGGTGGTATTGTGATCCTTGGAGAGTTGCTTAGGAATCCATCTGGCACAGATCTTGTTGAATTTAAGCTTATCGTAGATGATGGTCTCCACACTGCCAGTGAAGGTGTTCAGTATTGAAGCCAATTCTCAGACATGAATCCACCTGTTGTCCCTTATCAGCTCATTTATTCGTGTGATGATGCCATCATTGACAGCAATTGCTGGCCTTGCCTTATGTCGTTCATTGCCGGTGGATTCTCGCCCTCCTTCAAACTTTTGGCACCAAGCAAAGATGGATGATCGAGACAAACATGACTCAGTGAACTGTCTTTGAAATCTCTGATGAATCTCGGATGCTTTCACCCTTGATTGTGGAGAAAATTGATGATTATTCGATGTTCCACTTTGGTTGACACATCACTATCCGCCATTTTGTTTAAACAAAGAATCAGTTGTCATGGCAACTGGTTGAGTGGTGCTGCATTTGCATGACAGGTGGTAGTTGCCATCCCAACAATGAAAGTTTAGATTTTTACAACAATGAAATTTACAAAAAATAAAGTCCAGGTCAATTTGAACGCCCCTCATACAAAACACACCTCCTTAAAGGAACCCCCTCTATAATAAGGCCAAGGACCACTTCTTTCTAGAACGGGGGACAACGAACCTCTTTACAGGGACCATTACCAGCCAAACCTAAGGCAGTTTATTGAACCAGCTGATCATAAAATGTGATGAGGAACCTTCAGATCAGAAGAGATGTTGTAAAGCTTGCACATTTATAAGCCTAAAAAACTTCTGATCTAACACTGCAATTGAAAAGTTTTGCTCCAACTTGTTCATTGTTGCCAAAGTCTATAATAGTGGTGGGTGCAGTCAACTGGATCCAACAGGTATGGGAGAATATCAAGAAATACACAAAGTAATACACTGCCTTTAATGGAGCTTGACAACTTTGTTTATTTTCAACATCAGATAAGAGTTAGGGAACCCCTTCTATTTTGGGACTGCCTTTAAAAAAGGACCAATTTGCCCTTCCCCATCAGTGGTCCGTTTACAGAGGTTTCGCTGTGTATGTTTTGTTTTTTTTTTTGTTTTTTTTTTAAACCTTAGTTTGTTACCTTAGTTAAGATGCTTTGAATTTGCATTAATTGTTTTGCTTAATAAAATAACTGGAGAAAAATCAGATGAAAAATGCTTTTCCAGTCATGGAACCTTTACTTTTGGGATGAAGGAATAAGTGAATATGACCTTTCTCCTCTGAATGAGAGGGAGCAGAATAGCATTAAACTTTTCTGAATATGGCTAATGTTCTTCTTGGATGAGAGTTTAGTAGGCAAAGTAGATACACACGTATAGCTTCAGCTGCACTTAGTTGTTTACCTGTATGTTCTGTAATTTTCTTTGAAAAAAATAAATGGTGATACTTTCTGATATCTCCTTGTATCTCAGAAAAAAAACAAAAAACGTGAGAAGGAAAATATCTGAACTGGCTTTTTCATCGTGACAATGCACCCGCTTATCCAATGTGAATTTTAGCCAAACGTGGATTGTTTGTGCTTCCTCACCCCTATTCTCCCTGAACTGGCTCCAGCAGCCTTTTTACTATTCCTCAAACTGTAACCAAAATCGGAGGGAACCTCTAATCCACAAGGAGATCTGAAATACCGGATAGGTATTTCGGCTACCAAGTAGCCATCTTCAGCGGAGGGGGACAAAATGCAGCTAAAGAAAGCAACCTTAATGCTAGAGAAAATATAGACAAGGCGGGGGGGCGAGGGGGGATAATTGAAAAGAATATCTCCCATTGGTTAAGAGGAAATAACAGCTATTGGACCAATAAAATAACAGGAGATATCTTTTAAGAGGAGGAAAGGAAAAAAAATATTCAATAAATCAAACAGAACAGATTTTAGGAACAGCCCTTTGACCATATTTACCGGTAATAAATTTTTAGAATCCCTTTTATAGATTTCTATACTCTCAAAGCTGTCTAATTGATTTCTTGAATTGACGGATCTAAGTAACTTGAAATTATCTGAACTAATACCATGACCTGTGTCCAAAACATGTTTGGCGATGCTCGATCTGTCTGACCTGCCATGTTTTACGAGGGGAGTTCAATACGTAATGCAACACATTTTTTTTCTCGGCCAATTTTGGTTGAAAAAACTGGACATTTCCTGTGGAACATTTTCAAACATTTCTGCTTTGTCTCGTACAGTTTCATTGATGTCCGATATGTGACAGTGCTATAGTGAGCTGTTAAAGTGGCGTCTACAATGGAGGTACGTTCCAAACAATGGGCAGTGATTGACTTTCTTTTGGCGGAAAACCAGGGCATCTCAGATATTCATAGGCACTTGCAGAATGTCTACGGTGATCTGGCAGTGGACAAAAGCACAGTGAGTCGTTGGGCAAAGCGTGTGTCATCATCGCCGCAAGATCAAGCAAAACTGTCTGATCTCCCGCGAGCTGGCCGGCCGTGCACAGCTCTGACTCCTGCAATGTCGGAACATGCGAACACTCTCATTCGAGCAGATCGACGGATTTTCATCTCTTTGGCCCAATGAAGAACGCAATCTGTGGGACGCACTACACGGATGATGAAGCAGTTATTGATGCAGCACGACGTTGGCTCCGACATCAACCAGTGGAATGGTACCGTGTAGGTGTACAGGCTCTCACTTCAAGGTGGCGTAAAGCCGTAGTATTGAATGGAGATTACGTTGAAAAATAGTGTTGTGTAGCTAAAAGATTGGGGAATAACATGGTGTATTTGAATGCTGAATAAAACAACCCCCTTTTTCAGAAAAAAATGTGTTGCATTACTTATTGAACTCCCCTCGTACATGAGCTAAATGCTCTTTCCATCTTTTAATAATATTTCTGGAGCTCTGACCAACATAGTTCAACTTGTCCAATAAGCGCTATTTCCGCTTAACCAATGGGAGATATTCTTTTCAATTTCCCCCCCCCCCCCACCTTGTCTATATTTTCTCTAGCATTAACGTTGCTTTCTTTAGTTGCATTTTGTCCCCCTCCACTGAAGATGGCTACTTGGTAGCCGAAATACATATCCGGTATTTCAAATCTCCTTGTGGATTAGAGATTCACTCCGATTTTGGTTGTTCCATTCCACAGTTTTTTGCTTAATTTTTGCTTGAACTGTAGGCAGCATTGAAAGGGAAGAGATTTGATAATACTGATGAGACCAAGAAAAATTTTATAGAGAGAACTAAATACAGAGGGGTCCAAAAATGTACTCACCGTTTCAAATTCAATAATTTCGAAACAAAAAGACTTATTAATCTCATGCGAAAGTATAGTCTAACCTTGAAATTTGTCGTGGTAGGTAGTGCTGGTGGTTGGGGGGGTGAGCCAGTACAGCCAAAGACAGTTGAAAGTGCCTGGATGAATCTCTACCCAGAGAGTGGTAGGTTGAAGAGGTGGTTTTGAGTACCCACCTTTGGACTTATATCTGTGGGGGAGCATCAAGAATGACGTCTGACACCAGCTACACCTGACAGCTGTAGTTCGGGGTCATTGCTGGTGGTCATTTCAAACACTTATTATAACTCTCTCAGTGCCAAAAATTGTACCTGCAAGTCAAACCTGTAACAAGATATGGACTATCAAACCTTGGACTAATAAGTAAACACATGTCCAAGGTCAAAGAGATTTTTTGGACCCTTCTGTAAAATTCAAAAAAAAAAATCCCAGGACTACTTCAAAAAGTGGAAATACCACTTAGATAAAAATGAAGCAGGGTTTTATTTGAAAGAGATAAAGACCACTGACCTGTAAATTAAATGAATTCTTAATATTAAAAAAAAAAAAAAAAAAAAAAATCTGAAATTTTTTGAAGAGATCTCATACAGGGTGTCTCGCAATGAGTGAACAAAAATTGGTAAATGGTAGTAAGGGTGATTTAAAAAAAAAAAGTTCATATGAACATAGACCAAATTTTCGTTTACTCATTACAGGACATCCATTGTAGATGCCACTGATTGTATTGTAATTTGTGTATTTTTTTAATCTTTTTAAAAAC
>JAHWFO010001556.1:11964742-11982880 GCA_023313115.1 Rhysida immarginata | reverse complement strand
TGTACCCTATTATTCCTCCAAATTTCACTGTCCTAGATGTTATAGAACCAGAGTTATTAACTTACTAATCTTGGTGGAAGTATTTTTATTTCTGTTCATATCTCAGTTATTGTTCAAATTCAAACCCATCTTCATATCAACTTTTTTGCTTAGAATCACCCATACTACCATTGACCAAATTTTCGTTTACTCATTACAGGACATCCATTGTAGACGCCACTCATTGTATTGTAATTTGTGTATTTTTTTAATCTTTTTAAAAACTACATTTATAAAATCAAAAAAGAAAGTAATAAAAGCTTCTATTTTCTAATAATAGGTTCTAGAAGAAAGAACTAGAGAAATTATGGCAGCTATTTTCCAATTTGCCTAGTCTTGCAAGAACGAATGATTGTGATAGTCATTATAAGAAAAAACTTTAACTGGAAAAAAAAAAAAAAGTTACCGTAACGACCAATTTTGTTCTGCGCTTTATGATTTTGAATGTTGAGAGTATCATTACCAAAGCTTGGTTCCAAGTATTTTTGTTTCCCCACTCTAAATGCGTGTTATCTGTCTGAATTACCATTTCTTTACTTGATTACTGGCATATTCGTTGTAGATTTTATTGTTAATAGAGCAGATATATATATATTCTTGTTTACATAGGATTTTTGATTAATTTTTATTAAAAGTCTAACCATGTTATAAATTAGTCCTCAATAACTGTTTATATTTTTAAAATGTTACTTTTTTATGTAACTTAATCATTATTAATATTTTTCTTATATCTATTTTGAGGATGAAAATAAGTTGTTACCTTGTCATTTTGTGAAAATTAGGTAGCAAGTTTTTTCTTTTTATATATACATTGTATGAAATAATTTGTTTTCTATATCCTCGAGACTGTGATTATCAGATTTAATAAAAAGTTTAGTTTTGACATGTGTGATTTGCTTTATTTTGTTGGCTTTTCAAGTATAACCAATTAAATATATAGCAAAGCTTTACTTACTTTTCAAACCCACTTATCTGTTAGGGTTGCAGGGGTAGCAGCCTATGGAAGATTTCCAGTGCTCGCAATCTTCTGCCATCAGGTGCATGTCCTCAATGGTAATACCCAAGCAACTTGAACCCAGATTCTCCATGTAGTCCAGCTGATCCCTTGGTCTCTTACCCACCAGCTTGGAAAATAGCAACTGCCTAGGAAGACCAGTTTGTAGATCAATATTACGTGGCCAACCTAATGCAACTGAGACCTCTCATTGTAGAGAAATACCAGCTCAACATCTAAAGACTCTTTCATTATACTGCCGTGCATTCTATCTAGTAGGGTGCCACACCTTTCAGGAATCTCATTTCAGCCACCTGATAATTACCCCAGACTTAGGACCATAGGTGAGAATGGGGGACATAGATATATTTGAAAACAGAGAGCTTGGCTTTGAAAAGCTTTTATAATAAAATTTAAATGTGATATCACCAGTGATCTTATTTGCATATTCCCTTTATAATTGTGCCAATATTTACCAATATGATAATATTTAAGTCACATTTTTGGTTTGAGATAATTAGCCTTTTTGCAAAATAAACATGAATTACATTTAACAGAAAGCTACATGTACTCAGCTATCTATATTTGTTAGCTTAAATTTTTAACTACAGTGTAGTGTCATGATTTTGAACGTGTAATCAGAAATTACTTGTTGGAATTTGATCTAATTTTAAATCGGCTTCCTAGCTATTATCGAACCAGAGTTATTAACTTGTTCTTCAGGAACAATACTTCTAATATCACTTTGATATCTAGGAAACAAAATTGTTAATCTTAACCAAGAACCTTATAGAAAAAAAAACAAAAACAAAAAAAACAACCAAACTGAATTATAATTGAAACAAGCTAAACCTTATTTTAACAGCACAGAGTTATTTTGACAGAATTTAACCTTTTGTAATTTTAGTGGCAAAACAATGATCCACTGAAGAGAGATATCTTCCCCACAGTTACCCCTAGAGAAACCTCCTTCACATAATAATAGGAGGGTTATAGAGGACTTACTTTACTAATCAAATGATGTTGGGTAGATTACACAGGCCAATGAAAAACCATCTTGAGTGAATTTGCCTTATTCTTTGGGCTGAATCCAAATCTGGTTTTAGATTTTTTCTATCATGTCACATTTCCAAGTTATCACATATTGAGTGTGTATAAAGAAGCGGCTGCAATGTTAAAGTAGCCATATTTTTGAGCCGCAAGATTACTTATCAGGCCTCAAACTCTGAATAATTTAAAATTGTTTCATTGAAAAACAAGAAATCTGTGGATGATAGGAAAAAAACTGAGTTCAGATATGGATTCAGCGCAAATAAAAAACATAAGAACCAGCTCTAAACGTTAAAGATGTCTTTAAAAGGTTATTTTTTGTTGGCCTATGTTATCAAGACCACAATTTCCCATTCCATATTCCAGATAGTCAGAAGCGTATTTACATTCACCAGCAGCTAAAAAAGGAAATAACTCATTTCTCTGCAATAGTATTTGTTTGGTCATTGATTCTATTTCTGAATGCTCTGTACAAACTTTCAGGATATGTTAAAAGGACCAAAACGAACAGAAAATGTCAAACATGGGGTCGTAAACGTTTTTTTCTAGAGTTATAACGGTTTGAAGGTGTCCTGCATTAGATGAAATTAATGTCAAAGCGTATAGGAGTTGCAAACTGTATGATTTAGGTCTACGGTAAAACAATACAATACATTTACTATAGGAAATGCTCAACATGGCCTCCGTAGAACAAAACAGCATATGCAGCGCTCGAATGTAGCAGGAAACTCAACGCCGTCGAACTGCAAACCATCGGTGCTTATCAACACTTGGGCAATTCAGGCTGGTAACAGCCAACAATGGTGCTCCAAGAACATTTCGAATCTGTTAAACAGAGCACAATTTGCTTCAGATGGTTCTTCAAATTCTCATAACTTTTCTTCTACTACAGGACACCTTCAAGCCATTATAACTCTAGAAAGAAATACTTTCAACCCCATCTTCCTATGACATTTTCTGCTTGTTCTAATCCCTGGCACATATCCTAAAAGTTTGTACAGACCATTCAGAAACATCTATATATTTAAGTTACAAGGGTGGTTCTTTCGACAGTTCGTTGGTGAAAACTACTGCATCTATAAACTTCATTTTGGTCTTAAATGAAAGGTCTTAGTCTGTAGATTTGTCAAATTTAGTTTTTGTGTCCATAATTACTATTACTTAGTGTTAATTTACAATTATAAATGCTTATGTAGTCAAATCAAACAATCCTCTCCACAATGATGTCACAATTAACAACTTTGCTACCATTGATGATCAGATCAACAACAATTACATAAACAATTAACAGCGATGACAATAATCAACAATATAGGCAAAAACAAATGGAGATGGGTTGATTACCGTCAAATTTTGACAGGATCTATCTAGTTCTGTATAAAATTTGCAAAACAAACATCTTTCAGAACAAGTCATGACACTAATATACCACCACCGCAGAAAAATTCCGTCAATCAAATTAAAGTAACATGATGATCTGCATCAGTCAACCTAAGAATTGGCAGATGCAATGTATTATAACCAGTCGACCATCATGTGGCATTTGCATTCGATGGGAAAGGTTCAAAAATCATCAAAAACACTACGAATCCAAAATAATAATAAATTTGCTGAAAGAAATGAAATTTTGCTAATATTAAAAGAGGAATTTTAAATTTAAATGTGTTCAGTCTCCTTTTAATGGGGAAAATCGTAAAATTAAAAGGAGACTGAACACATTTAAATTTAAAATTAATCATTTAAACTCCTTAGATCAATAATTAAAAGAGGAAGCTTTGGAGCAAGCCTTTAAAAACATTATTAAAAAATGGCAGATGCAACGATTTCAGTTTCTGACAGAAGATGGCTTAAAAAATTCTAAAAATTATTTAAGAACAAAGAGGGAAAAATTCATCCAGTTTAAATATAAATACATGTACAACTTATGTAATGAATGCAGTACTCATAATTTATTCTTTTGTATGAATTTATAAAAATGGTTATCAATATGTAAAATAACTTACAATAATAAAACATGTTCAAATATAAACTGTACATAAATATTTAAAATTTCGAGTTCAACTGCATTGATCTACTATTAATAACTTAAATATTTTACTCAAATATAAAATAAAAGTACAGTAATTGTGCTAAGTTCACAATTTTACAATTGAGGATTCTTTTTGTATGTCAACAATATAAAATTTACATATAATTATGAATATATACTTCACATCTATAATTAATTTACCCCGTATATTTATTTTATGTTAAGTAAAATATTTAAGTTGTTAATAATATTAAATTGATAAACTGTACATTTTTTTTCTTGTAGCATTCTTTTAGTTTGTACTCCTCTTTCCAAAGAGGGAACTGAATAATTCATTCCTGAAATGATAAATGGAATGAAAATGCCCATTAATAAAATACATAATTGTAAAATTTAAATTAAATAACTGTTAATTCAATGAATAAAATAAAATTAAAAAATATCAAAATTTCCTCAACTTTTCCAAGTTTCCCTGACCAAAATAAAATTCTCTGACTTTCCCCTGTAATAGATGGCATGCACGTGACATCACGCATGATAGGCTTTGCGCAAGGATCCACCCACCTGCCATAGTCTATTATATTTTTTGTGTGTATTGTATTAAAAAAAAAAAATAATTACACTAGTCAACAAAAAAAATATTTTTAACTTTTTCCTCTTATAATATTCCATTTTGGGCTTATTTGAATGCACTGATATCAAAAACGACATTATTATTATTATTATTATTATTATTATTATTATTATTATTATTATTATTATTATTTTTTTTTTTTTAACAGATCTTGTTTTTGAATATTTTTAAGTCTCAAAGTCTGGCCAGAAAGAGAGAAACTGGTTGGTACAAAAAAAGTTTTCAATTTGCTTTTAGTAAATCGAGATCGCATTATATTGCCACCACTACATATTAAACTCGGCATTATGAAATAGTTTGTAAAGGCCCTTGACAAAAACGGTGAATCTTTTGCATTTCTTTCATGCAAGTTTCCAGGATTAAGCACAGAAAAATTGAAAGCAGGTATTTTTGAAAGTGTATGCTGTCTAATTTGAAAGATCTGGGCTGCAACATAAGTATCAAGCTTCATTATTTGCACTCTCATTTAGATGGATTCCCAGAAAATCTTGGCAATTTCAGTGAAGAGTAGGGTGAAAGATTTCACCAAGATATACATACAATGGAAGAGCATTATCAAGGAAGGTGGGGCATCCATATGATGGCCAATTACTGTTGAAGTTTACAAAAAGATCAACATGAAGCAGTTCATTCAAGAAAAGGACATTTCATAGCATTTAATAAAAAAAAAACTTAGAAAAAAATGTTATTTTTGGAGAAAACTGCAATTTCGTATAAATAAAAAAAGTAAAGCTGATAATAACTAATATGTTATTCGTGATCAGTGCCTTAGATATACAGTGGCAGACAAAAGTTTTGTCAACAACTGGTTGATTTGAATTTTTTAATTAACCTGAAAAGTTATAAGGTTGAGCTTATTATAACAATAGTAACAATAATTATGTGACGACAGAATTTATTCGTTTCTAGAGCAATAAAATAATGCAAAAAATAAAAAATAAAAAACGATATTTTGGTGGACAAAAGTTGTAAGACACTGTCCCCTTTTTAATTCTTCTATTAACTCCCCTCTTTGTCTCTGTGAATGTAACATTCCAATCAAAAGTTACAAAGTGCTTAGTTCCCATTTCAAAATGGGTAAAAATGAAGCAAATACAAGCCCGCCTGTAAAAATTTTATAATTGACATGGTGAAGGACATAAAACCTGTTCCAATCATTGCCTCAACGTGTAAAGTATCAAGAGCAACTGTTTATTATACCATTAAGATGATGAAACAAGGAAAGGGGTATGCTGATGAAGTAAGAAGTGGAAGAAAAGTGGCCCCCAGACCACCATGCAAGTCATCATCACAACGTACACCATCAGAGAGACCCCTCCATACTTGACAGTAGGAAGGATGCAGTCATCATGAAAGGCTTCTGCAGGCCTCCTCCAGATGCATAACACATCTGGTGGTCACTCTGAAATGACATAAAGGCAGATTCATCAGACCAGATATCTGTCTCCATTGCTGTATTACTCAGTTTCTGCTCTCTGCACCACTGTCATCGCTTCAAAGCAATATCACCAATGGTTTAAGAATAACTGCTCTGGTCATAAATGTTCACAGCACGCTGTTCCCATTAACAGTTTGTTTAATGCGGGTGCTAGAGATGGGTAATCTGTTGTTTTCAAACCATAATTCACTTAAAAACCTGTATATCACTGTTGCTAAGCTTAATTTCCACCCATTGTTCCGTTTCGACCATACTTGATGTAGCTGTCATTACAAGAATGGTGGTTTCCTCATCAAGGCTCAAGTAGCATGCCTCTTTGAAAGGTCAGACATAACTGTGTTCGACTTCTAGCAGAATGTTCATAGACTACCTGGATAACTGATATAGTATTTCCACCTCCATAGCCAATGGGTGGCAGACATCTAGTGTTAGAAGGTGTGGTTAGTTTGTAAGGCAAATTATGGTGTATTTTCACATGGATGTTCATATTATTTTGTACATCTATGCAGTTTTTGTTTTTTTTTTTACTTGCATTATTCAATGGAAATTATATATTGATCTCTAATGCCTTTTATGAAATTTTAAAAAGCTTTTGTACTTAACCAAAAAAACTAACATTTCCATAACATTTCAATTACAGTCAAACCCTGCTCAAATTTTATAGGTAAATACAATACACAAGACCCTCTTTTTCCACGATATTCCTATATTAAATTGGTCTTTTAATATGATTTTTTTTTTACCCCAAGTCCAGATAATATAAAAAAAAAATGGAGAAATTCAATCCATCAAAAATTACATTTCATATTTTTTATTGGTAAATCTTATTTCGTTTCTTATGCTGCGAATTTTGATTGAATCTTAAGTAAATGAACAAGACACATGTAGAATCATATATCCGTAGATTCTGATTGGCTCTCTGCGTCTACATGAATGGTGCATTTCCATGCATTGCAATTCACTACATTAACAACCCTATTCACTGCATTTTTATTTCGCTGAGTCTGAAGTAGCAGAATGATTACGATGATGACACAGAAAATTCCACATCATCTAGCAAGGTTATGTTGTCAAATTTAGAGCCAATTAATAACACAGATATGTATGGAAGTGATATTCCACCAGATCTTTTCAATTTATATAGTTCTGCGAAAATGCTATTACAAAAAATTATATTTGTAAACAAGCTTCAATAACCAATTACAAGTATTTTTCTGAGTTAAATGATTGACAAAAATTTTAGACTTGATTCGTACAATAACTGATAATAGGAAAAAATTTCTGTGTCCCCTGAATTTCCCATACTACATGTAACAGGGTTCGACTGTATCTGTAAGTTAAAAAAATTCTTACTTTGATGCATCTGCCATTCCAATGTGTTCTATAGGTGCCATGAAGTTAATAAGTTTTGGATATGAATCAAATCTGCATTAAAAAAAATTCAAAAATGATTTCAAATTATATGATTCTGGCATTGTTTTTTGTTTTTGTTTTTTTCATTATAAATCTTTCTTTTCAGGTTTGGATTCCTTCCAACTAAAAATTTTCATTACATTTAATGATATTAAAACTCTTGTATATGTATGCATGTATTCATGACCAGGATTTCTTCCTAAATGGCTAGGCCTATGTTCGTGGGTATTGGGATATTATCAAACAATCCATTCGTGTACAAGCGCCTAAACCTGCACTCATGCAATTATGAGTGGCTATCCAGACCGCGTGGCTGAACATCTTCTTCAGAGGACTTCTGCCAACCGGTAGGGTTTGCGCTACGCAGACTTGCTCCACTTTACCGGGCTATAGGAGTCCTACACAATATTAAATAGTCCATCCCATGACGTTTGACACATCAGTGTAGGAAAATTATATTGGCTAATACAGGGTGATCCAAGTCTGTTCACCCAACGATATATATAAAATGAAAACCATTAAACATATCAACGTCAAATTTGCAGTAGATGTTCCTTAAAGGCAAATGACACCAAATCGAAAGTTGATTTCATATAGTTTTGAATACTTTCCTGATACTAAATATCAATTTTATTATTTTTAACTTTCATTTTTAATAAAGAAATCATAATTTAAAGGCCACTTCCGGTAATATAAATTCATTGTGAATTTTATCAAAAACTCCCGCAATAGCGTTGCTTATGATGTCAGTCTTGCTAACCGAGGCCGACGAGATTTACAGGGCCTATTAATCTCGTCACCCTTGGCTTAGCAAAGATGACGTCATGTGCAGCTAGCGTTTTTGAATGGGGGGGCCCCCATTTCGCTTATTTGTTGCCTCTTTCTTAAAAAATTTGTAACTTTTTTCCATAAAAACTTGTTTTCTTAATTTTATGTTACATTCTTTATGACTATTTATTATCTCGATAGTGATATTTTTGATGTCATTTGCCCTTTAATCAGTGCGACGATGATTGAGCCTACAGTAAATGTTCAAAGTGGCGTCTCTTCTCTTGCTTGCATAAACGAACGCAACACCACAAATTCTTGGAAATGCGTTGCAGCATGACTTCCAGAATGGCATGGATTTCCGAGTGAATGTTTGCTTTCAGTTTGTCTAGAGTGTGTGGATGTTGGCATACACCCGATCTTTAAATTAGCCCCACAGGAAATAATTCGAGGAAGTCAGGTCTGGTGAATGAGGTGGCCAAATTTCCTTTGAGATTACTGTCCTCAAAAACAGATTGCACTCATTCCATAGAGATTCGGGAATGAGTATTTTGCAAATACACAAAAACTTCATACATTGAAATGCTATGGCAGCTATTTTATTACCCGTTTTTGAAGTCAACAGTGATGCCACATATTGGTTGGTTGGTTCTCGAATAAGTTATTTCACTATCAATACTTTATTTAGTAACTGTTAGATAGAACATTTATGGTTTTTGATATTATCTCCCAATGCATCATTTTTGGCATTTTTGAAAACAAAT
This sequence comes from Rhysida immarginata, assembly GCA_023313115.1. Lineage (NCBI taxonomy): Eukaryota > Metazoa > Arthropoda > Chilopoda > Scolopendromorpha > Scolopendridae > Rhysida > Rhysida immarginata. The sequence continues at coordinate 11,973,751 of JAHWFO010001556.1, read as the reverse complement.
TACCGGGAAATTCTTGTGTGTTGAAAACCTCAGTCTTCTGTTTTACCGCTTTTAAATTCACATTTTTAAATTTAAATTCAGAAGATCATAATTAAAAAATCAAATTATGTTTCCTCATACCTTAATCGCCTTCCTTTACTGGCCTTTGTGTCCACTTTTCTTTTCATCTTGCTTCTGATTTTTTGAATTTCAAGCCACTGCCTGCAATAATTATTAAAAAAAAATAAAATCTTGTAAACATTCCAAGGAGAAGCTTTAGCAGTGAAGGAGAAATACATTTATTAAAAAAATAAATTCCCCCTCTCCCTTCCCCCCGAGTAGGGTAAGGCAAGTAGCAGATCCTGAAGTCATCTATTTCTACCCCTTTATCTACACTTTTTACCTCTCCCCAAGTTTTTTTTAAGCAAAAATTAATTTTCTCGTACGTAATATGTAGAAAAGTAAAAAAGCTCGTATTTCCTTTCCTTTCTCATCATTTCCGAACGTATGATATATCACAAGCCATACGTTGGCATAGTTCAAAAGACCACGTGACTACCACCCCCGCAAATCCGACCCCAATGGAACACCTGGCCCTAAACTTCATAGTAATGTAGATCTTGCCTAGAGGAATCTGGATACTGAATTTCACGCCTTTACGTACCTAAATAGCACATAGATATGTTGTCCTCTCTGAATTCCACTCCCGTAATTCCGACCCCAGTGTACCAATCAAAACCAAACTAAATAGTGCAGATGGACATGCCCATAGGAAGCTATATTCCGAATTTCAACCTTCTACCTCAAAAAGTGTAGAAATTATGAAGGGATACACAATTAAGACATTATAAAACCAAATTTTAAAAACTATTATAAAAGCTCCATTCTTTCGCTACTGAATAATATAGATACTGAGCACTTGAGCAATTGTGCGTCGACAAAGTGATTTCACGTGCGCGTGCCGATGTCAGTAATGCTTAAAAGATGAACAGAAAGTAACAATGTATTCCTTCTTGATAAATCGATTGTTATATGACATGCTATTATCTTGGTATTCTTTACACTCACTGTTTTAGCACGTGAATTCGAAGGGGTCCACGAAAAATTCTGAAAAGTTGATACGGCCAAGCTAAGACTTTGATAGTCATATTTCTGAAAACAGAATCTGAAAAAGTTAATCCGTTTTCAAGTTATCGTGCAAACGGCGGACGGCCGGATAAACGTACAGACCAAAGGCGCGCATTCTTATAAGTAGCTTTTATACTAAAGCTCCTAATAATGATGCAAACTATGAAAGGAACAAGCCAGGAACAATGAAGCAAACTATGAAAAGGAGAAATTTAAGTTTTTAATTTTTAATAAATGGAAGATTATCTCAATTAAAAGAAAAATGTTCACAGCAGATAATACAAAACAGTACAAGATAAAATAGTAAAATGATATTAAACAAATAACAAAGAAACAAAATTTTCTCAGTTGATACTTTTTTTTCACGGTAGATCAGGTTTTACCCCTTAACCTTAATCACTCTTTGTGCTGACAAAAGGGGCACGAACATTTGCTCTTTGATGCAACCTCATAAAAAAATTCACTTGGGATTAGGTGAGGTAACTTTCTGTTCACCCATGATCATCATGTATTAGTTATGTGTGTTCAAAAATACACAAATTTATCTCACAGCCATATTTGTTCAATGAGACCATCTTTAATGGTGCAATACTTGGCTAATGAGATAATATATACAGAATGCCTGTTTAAATAACAAAATTAGAAGCATTCAGATTTATTATCTTTATACAAGGTATGGCAATTAAATACTGGGAGAGGGGCTTAAAATGTAAACAAAAATTCAACATATCAAGACACGGTTTGCATGAGTCACTTATCACACTGCACTGCATAGATTTTTTTTTTTTAGTAGCTTAAACGATTATTGCTCATACATTAAATAAAAAAAGTGAATTTTTTATTTATTGCACATGAGTAGTAGTGAAGGTTGATGGCCGCTATGTTGATTTCACTCGACCAATGTTCATGAAACGGCCAATCATCATTGCCTGCACGCAACAATTCAAAGGGTAGGTGACACTGTTTTGATGCTTTGCATAGTTATATGAAAACTGATACAAAGGTGATGAAAGATTTATTTCCTTAAAAAAATTAACTGTTCTTTATTTTAATCTTTCTAAAGTTATCCTGCCCACATTTCCCATTTCCTTCCTCCTTGGTTGTTTTTTTGCCCCTTAAAAACGTTCTTATTTTACTGTATTGGGTCTTTTATAAAATAATCATTGAAATAATTTTCAGTTACACATAAGGTATTTTTGTACAATACATTTTTCCAAAAAAAAAAATTTAATCTATTTTCTTTTTAAATCCCTTTGTTTAAAGAAACAATTTTCAAATTAATCTTTCAAAAAATTTTCCATGTGGAAATCACATATTTAATAGCTAAGGAGGAGGAGAAAAAGAAAAGCAGAAGTCATTACGAAAAAAAAAAAAAAACCCAAAAAGAAGAAAAATAAATAAATGAAACAGACATCTCAGGCATACCTGCTTAAGGCAATGGGGTCCTTGACATCTACTGTACGTTTTTCTATTAGTTCTCTTAAGAGGAGATGATAAAAATCATCATCGTCAAATATTTCTTCAATAAATTCTTCTTGAGGAGATGCATCCTGTTGAAAACGATGATCAGTATTTGTCAAGATCTTGCTCGTTCAAATATATATAGGGTGATTCAAAAATCTGTACCCAATTTCAAAATGCTATTGTAATACAACTGTTGACGGCAGCTGAAAGATCCACCTACCACTGGAAATAGGGGATCATCAAGTATGTTGCAGTTGCTGGAAGAAGTCTCTTGAGTCTCTTGTTTTCGATATAGCGACCCAGCAATAGAAAATGTTTTGCCTCTTCCGCTTCAACAAGTGTGACTCCGGGATAACTGCTCAGCAAAAATTTGGTAAAATATTTGGAATGAAAGCTCCTACTGCTAAGAGCATCAGAAAATGGCATCAAACATTCAAAGAAATGGGTTGTTTGTGTAAATGCACAGACCAGCCTCTAATCCCTGATGAAAACACCGGTTACCATTAGCTGTGTGCTGTGCAGGTGAAAGAAGGCACATTGAACACCTGTAAATCACCATTTCAAAACTTAATATAATGAATATTTTGTATTTTACCACATCTCTGTTTATTTTAACAATAAATAGAGCATTATGAAATTGTGTATGGATTTTGAATTGTATATATACAAACACTCATATATTATGGGTGAATAATATAGTGAATTATAAAAAAAACAAAAAAGCAAAAAAATATATTAAGTATCATTTTATTGTAGAAAAATTGTCTTGGTAAGAACGAAAATGTTAACAATTCACTGTTACTAAAATCCAAGTTCTATCTGTGTATCCCCTTTACAAACTTGGCCCCTAAAAGAGGGTGCTAGAGGTTTTCGTTCCAATTCCTTGTTTCGTTCCTGTTGTAATTTTTTTTAAATTCAGCTTTCCTGTATCTCACAAGGGAGTTACACGAACATGTACCTCACGTATTCCCACCAAACTGAAATATGTTACTCACTTGAAACTACTATTGATGCTTGCAAAATAAGTAAATTCGAAATTTTGTTTTTCAAAATAAACCATGAAAACGAAAAAAATTTGAATACCCATAGCCATATAAAGACTCCACTGTTAAAGCCATAATTAAAACAGTGAGAGTGTATGTGTATTAATGCACTTGATGGAACCTCTTTCTTCCACTGCTCAGCAATAAGCACACGAACCCACTCCACATGAAAGCAATGGAAGTAGCAGCAGATTACAATTGATAGATTCTCAAGTTTCTAAACAAACTTAGTTTTTAAAAATAGATTATTAAAATTAATTAATTGCCTTCCAGCAAAAAATTCTGTATAGTAATTAATAACTATTTCCTTAATTTATTATTTCATTTTATTAATTAATTCGGTAATCTTTGTAAATTTGCCGGCGCTGGCGTCATGTCGAGTGATATGTTGCGTTGTGAAGGGGTTATGTATCGTGGTGCTTTAGAATTTTAAATAAAAATAGTATTCATGGATGCTTACCTCATCCATCTTATAAATTATTTAGAGACGAATAATTGTACAGCAAAATTAAGTTTTTGTGCTTTATAACACAGCTCTAACTGCAATTCTTTGGTGCCTGCCATTAACATTTTTGCTTCTTCCCTTACTCCATGATTTTTTACATCTGTTTTGAACGAAGTGCTGCTGCCGCTGCGCAATGCTATCGCCTCCAAGGTATGTTTGCATGCAAAAAAAAAAGTGTGTCGTACAACTATGTGCATTTCCCTTGTTAGTGGAGTTTTGTTTTGCATGGAGGAGAATTTTGACGTCATTGTTTGATTTGCCAATGGATTTTATTTGTGAGAGTGGGTGATTGTTTACAATTTTACACAGACATCAACAACGACTGCAAATGAACAACTGCCCTGGGTAGGGGGGATATGTTTCCGGAGTGCAGGCACAATGTTTTATATAACTAAAATGAAATTTTGGCTGAGGCCGCAAATATTTGAAAAGTTTAGGGCATAAGAAAAGTTAATGATAGGCTTTCTTCATAGCCCTTTAGACAAAGCCCTATTGTGGAAGCCTGGTTATTGAAGCTGATTCAACGATTTAACATTTATGCAACGGTTAAATGAAGTTCTCCGAAGTTTTTTTTCCTCTGATAAAGTTGAATATTTTTTAATTTTTCAATATTTTCCAGTTTAAATGTGTTTTTATTTTTTTTTTTTATTTCACAGAAAAAATTTTTTCTCATTTTTAAAACAGACCTTAACTCTCTTACTATTCAGAATGACAATGAATGAGATTCTAATATGAAAACAAAATTTCAAAATTTATCTACCAAACATTCTTTAATAATATTCTCTGAACTATAAAGGAAATGATTTTTATTTGAACTTGAAATATTCTTGTATTCAAAACTCATTTCTAAAACATTTTAAACCTCTTGGGATCATTTTAAATGAAAATTTGTCTAATATCTAAAGCCATTTACATATCTGATTTAAAGTTTTAAGGATCCCAAATTATCCCAAAAACATTTATATAAAATATGTATTAAAAAAAAAAAAAAACCCCGGGGGGGGGGGAGAGGAGACAATAAGTTGTGCTGAAATTTGCCGAAAATGAACTGGATGTTGTCTTTTCGTTTCATGTTTCAAACCCTTCAAAATCGCTCATGTCTCAAGATGAGTGGAATAATGGCAACAGTCAATTTCCTTAACCTCGCTATCTGTGGACTTGCTATCTTCTTCACTGCCTTCAGTTTCTAGAAACCCAGAATTTTTTAAAGGAATTCTTGAAACTGTCTTCCACGCATCAAATATCAATTTATGCATAACGATAGTAAATTCTACTGTTGGAAAAAACTTATTAATCAAGTTTTGAGGAAATTTTGAAATCTTCAGGATTTTATTTCCCCAAAACTTGGTATCGTTACGTCGACTATATTTTTACGATTTTTGACACAAGTACATGTTGGGGTGGAGGACTTCGTTCAACATATTAATAAGTTTTTCCAACAGTAGAATTTACTTTTGAGTTAGAAAATAATCAGAAGCTCCCTTTCCTGGACGTCATGATTATCAGAAACTGAAGTTCATTAACATTTGATGTGTATCGAAAATCAACTAATAAGTTAAATTACATATCGAGTGATTCCAGCCATCCATGGAACCAGAAGGTATCACGTTCATTTCCATGATCAACAGAGCAGTCAATCTCCCCCTTAGCCATTCGACTTTCAAAAAAGAAGTCTATTTAATACATAACATTGCAATAAAAAATGACTATAACAGATCTGCTCAAGAAGAGGAAATTCAAAAAGTTCATCGAGGACATCACCACTTTCAACAGGATCAAAGTCAAAGGAAAAACTATTTCTCTGCTATATAATAAGTTTTTAATTAGAGGTCTAAATTCAGTATTTAAAGCTTTTAATACCAAGTAAGGCACCTATTACCTAACCCCAAAGACAAGATTCCACCACTGCAGAGGTCAGGGATTTATGAAGCCACTTGTTCCCAGTGCCCCAAGCTCTATAAAGGTCAAACTTTTCGTAACATCGAGATTAGATTCAAGGAACATTTGGCACATAGGAGATTCGGCAGGAGCAATCAATCAGCAATAGCAAAACACTCTTTGGAAACCGGCCACGACTTTTCTTCAAATAATGTTAAATTGATCAAATCCATAAATAAAAAATACCTGTTGGATGCCTTTGAAAGTTTAGCAATTCATAGAACAGACAAAAAACTGTTACTCAACTCTGACTTGGGTCCTATTGGTGAATCTCCCCTGATCCAATAGGCATCTAGATTACCCAGTCATTAATTTGTAGTTAAAAATTTTTTTGACTGGTTTTCGTCTGTTATAAATACTCCGCTCATTCTGTCCAAAGTCAGTTCTATCAAGGTCTTCTCGAGGTTCTCACTTGGTCTGCTGAATGATGAATGCAAAGCATTCAAAAAGTGATTCCAGTATTATCAGGTTGTATTTTTTCAACTTATACTTTGTTGTGGTCAAAGTCTTTTTTTTTAGTCTTAAGTTTTACACACTCGATCATTATTTTCTCCTCAATCCAACTTTTGCTATCGCATTTGATTATGATATCATCAGGAAAATCTCCTTTGGGCAAGGTTTTCCTTCTAAATATTACTAATGGCAGCAATTTTGAGCCACCAACCATATCAACAAACAGCAGTGTAAAGCATGACAGTTCACAGCCAGTGGTCGTAACTGACAGTTTTCTCAGTTGCTGCGGTGACAGTCCCCTCAAAAGATAATGGCTCCTCGTCCATATTCCTTATTTGTGAAAGCTGTGAAATTCCTTATTTTCTTCCTTTATGAGATCTTGCACGAAGTTACAGAAGTTCCTGCTGAATGCTTCATACTCTTCTGGTAATCTCTTTCCAACATTTGTTTTTACTCTTAAGCTAAGAGTGCATCTCTTCATGAATTTGTAATGCCTAGTTATATTTCAATATTTTGCCTGTAAACTAAATTTTACAGTCTTCACAAGTAGATCCATGGCACGTTGAGAGCCTTGATCCACTCTGTCAGTCACTAATTCTTCTTCATCTAATAAAAGCCATGTGCCTTTCCTTCCCTTGTTACTAAGTTTTTGTGGAGGGGCTGAACTGAGATCTTGCTTCTGGAAACGCCATCTGCGAATGCATTATTTGTCCAAGTTGAATTCCCATCCTGCATGACAGTTACCGTATTTTTCAGCGCAACTTACTGCCTCCAATTTCAACTTCGCTATATAGCTTGCATGTTTTGCAGGAGTGCCTGTGGGCTTTCCCTTTGTAAGATATAAAATGATGTTCAGATGACGCAACGTGTTGTGATGTACCTGGGTTAGATAGTCATTGACTGGGTGTCAAATCAGAAATGAGACAAAAATGTAAAGCAGATAGCAAAATGGATAAATCGAGATGACATCAAACCAGATGGAAAAAAGTTTTTTTGCCATAGCCCTGAAATGTTCTCTTTTTTTTTGGGTTTAGAGCCATGGCCTATATTCGAAAAATCCAGTAAAAACCATTATAAATACCTTTAGGCGGTTGTCTGTTTCCATGTCATCATCTGCCCGTTTGTTGTTTTCTTCCACTGTTCCCAATATTCTATAGTTTGTCCTACGTAATTTCGTGCGTCGAATAAGTCTTGGCTTGTCATTTAATATCTGCAGGAAAAAGAAAGAAATCTTTTAATTGTATCTATGGAGAAAAGAGGATCAATAGATTATTGAAATTTACATTTATCATTATGGGGGGAGGGGGGTTGTTTTATATTTGAGATTGTCTAAATTAGACTCTAATAATTGGGTAAATACAGGTAAAATCAGGTATCTAGTGAATTAGCTGGCAACTGTAGCATTTCATTGTTGTTGTCTCTTAAACACTGTTTGGCCTATTTGGAATTATGACATGAATTGTGATACTCATGAATATCTTTGCAAGCTTCACCACTGACTTTATCATTAATTAAAATTTTGCAAAAAAAAAAAAAAAATGTCCTCCAGACATTGTTATTACAGTCAATTCTCGTTAATACGAAATCGTGGGGACCAAGAAATTTTTTCGTATTATTCGTATTTCGTATTAACCAACAATACTAAAAGTGTTATGAAATAAGCACGGAAATAGAATACTTTTAGAAATAATTTTTATTCATCTCTCCTAAAAAAATCTGTAATAACAGTTTGTTTTCGCGCTAAAACAATTTTTTTTATTGTTGAAATAAATAACGGCAAATTTTTTACGCTTTTAAAACAGCGTGGCCTGGCGAATTTGCCAATAACTATCGGCTTTTTCTTGTCAGTGCCATCCATATTTGTACATAATAATACTGACAACCGCTCTTTGCTACTTTTCCCTATGAAAGATACCGTAAAAAAACATTAGATACATGTACAAAATTATCGGTAAAAAATACAATAAAGTTTAAATGACGCATGCATACCTCCATGACACTTTTCACCTTTTAAATAAGATTTCTCGGGCAGAAGATTATAAAATAGGGCGGTTTCGTCAGCGTTGTAACTTCAGATCTAATGAAAGATCCTTTCGTTTCCTTTTGCTTGAAGCTGACATTGAATAAAATTCCTGACTGTAGATAACTGCGTTGTAGCGAAGAGAAAATTGATTTTGAAACAATACCGATATTGCACACTTGTTTAAATAAAGATTTGAGCGCCATGTGACAGGATTTTAGATCTGAATAGCTGAACCAATCAGATTTCCCGTTAGCTTCAAAGCACGTGATTCAGATTTAGCGAATCAGATTTCCCGTTAGCTTGAAAGCACGTGATTCAGATTTCCCGTTAGTTTGAAAGCACGTGATTCGTTAGTTTGAAAACTTCGACTAAATAACCGATGTTTTTTTATCGAATAATCGAATAAAAATATCGACTGATTAAAAAATCGAGTATTCATTTATTCGAATACTGTAATTCAGAAGCAATCACATATG
>JAHWFO010001556.1:11953455-11964342 GCA_023313115.1 Rhysida immarginata | reverse complement strand
CCGGAATTTCGTATTAACCAATTTCGGATTAACGAGAATTGACTGTATTATGAAACAATTTAGCATATTGCTACATTTTCCTACATATATGCAGGTCCTTAACAGATTATTGGTCCTCTTGGAGCGATATCCTCAAAAAAAAAAAGAAAAAGGAATGATCCTATTAAACAGCCGAGTCACTTTAATGTGACCACCTGTTAATATCCAGAATAACCACCATGTGCAGCTTGGACAGCAGCTAAAAGGACTAGAAGAGACTAAATGAGATGCTGGAACATGTTCCCATGGATACCGAGTCATGCTGACTGCAGTTTAGTTGACAGCTGTTGGAGGATGTGAGATGGAGTATCCATGGAGCGAATAACCTGATCGAGGCGATCCCATAGATGCTTGATTGGATTTAAGTCTGGGGAATTCAGGGCCCAGGGAAGTACAGTAAGGTCTTTCGCATGCTCTTCTCACCATTCATGTACAAATCTGGAAGATGCCACTGTGCATAAGAAAAACAATTAACATGTCTGGGTGTACATGGTCAGCAAGGATCGATACATACTTACATCGATTCCTATTACCATTCACAATAATGAGTGCACCTAGAGAATGGCACGAAGACATTTCCAAAACCATAACGCTGCCTTCGTTAGCTCATTGCTGTCCACAAATGGTTGAAGGGTGTTTATTTTCTGTCATGTCTCATCGTTTGCACTAACACCCATCTGCCCTGCACTAATATCTACCCGATGGAGCATAAAGCATGATTCATCTGAGAAAACCACCTTTTGCCAATCAGTGGATGTTCAGTGTCAGTACTACCATGCAAATTCCTGCCTCTTCCATCGATGCATAGTTGTTAGCATAGATTCTGTCACCATCGATTTACTGTGGAGTAGGGACGTTGTGATACTCTTTTCGATACGATATTCGGCACCAATATCAAACTTAGAGTGAAGTATCGATACCTCGATACTATTGAAAAGAAAGTATCGATACAGAGAGTATCGTATCATTCGATACTCTTATAAAGCAGGCACAATTGCATGTATTTAAGTTTCAAGTAATATTGAACTGTATACAGGATGTTTCCAAATGGCCTGTACAAATTTTCAGGATATGTTCTGGGGACCAAAACAAGCACAAACTGTCATATGAGCATTTAGTCGAAAACGTGTCGTTCTAGAGTTTTATTGGTTTGAAGGTATCCTTCAGTAGACGAAAATAACACTAAAGCCTATAGATGTTGCAAATTGTCTGATTTATTAAGTTGTGGAATGATTTATTGGTTTCACAATGTCCCTTTGTCTGTCGGTCTGTCTGTCCCCTTCATAATTTCTACATTTTTTCACCTAGAAAGTTGAAATTCGAACATAGCTTACCATAGGCATGTCCTCCTTCACTATTTAATTTGGTTTTGATTAGCCCACTGGGGTTGGAATTATGGAGGTGGGAGTTAGAGAGGACCTAAAGGTCTACATGTTACCGGAGTGAAATTCGGTAAGCATATAACTACGAGGTTTGGGATGTATTGTCCCAGTAGGGTCGGAGATGTGGGGGTGGCAGTCACTTGGTCTTTAGAAATATGGCAACATAAATCATATGATACGTCCTTCGATCAGCAATGGTGAGAAACGAAAGAAGCTAGAACACGTTTACATTTTTTGATTCGAATACTATGTTTGAGAAAATCAGTTTTCTGATTAAAAAATTTGGGAGATTTAAAAGTGAAGATAAAGGGGTAAAAATACATCACCACAGGGCTTCCGCTACTTTCCTATACCCTCCTCGGGGAGCGGGGGGATAAATTTTTGTTTCTACGATATAACAAGACAATACATTTGCTATAGTAAATGATCAAAATGATAGGCCTCCGTTAGATTACAAGGAAGTCTGTGCACATCAGGAGAACAATTTTCTTCAGATGTTTCTTTGAATTGTCGTAACTCTTCTTCTACTACAGGACACCTGCAAACCATTATACTATAGAAAGAAGCATCTTTGACCCCATGTTCATATGACATTTTCTGCTTGTTTTGGTCCCTGGAACATATCCTGAAAGTTTGTACACACCACTCAGAAACACCCTGTATATTTTACAAACGACTGCGTACAACAAAGAAAAGTTGTTGTTTATTATTATTGTTGCAAAGAATATAATGTTTAATTTCTAAATTGGTGACAAAGTCTACATGAATTAAACCTCTTAATCCATTAGATTTTGGAGATGGTAAATAAAATACGCAAAAGTAGAATGTACAACGATATTAGAGGCACGTTATGATGGAATAAAGAGTGGGACCGTCATTGAGCTCGGCAGATGAAAAAGGTGATACGAAACATAATAGGCATACGCATAAAAATATATTTCTAAAATTTAAAAAATAGTACCGACATTATTTACCGATACTCATATTTTGTTTTCGATACCACGATATTATCGAATAAACGATACCGATACTGCCAATATCGAAAGAATAGTATCGATACTTAATCATATCAGTAGTATCGCAACGTCCCTACTGTGGAGTTCCATACACAGCAAGATTTGCTGAACTGTTGTTCTTGACACTCTTGCGGAAGCCTCCTGGTTTATTTGGGCAATAAGTTGCTCCCCTGTAGCACATCAATTCACCTGATTCTCCTCTTTCATCTATGGCTCGTAGAGCACCACAATTTCCATGTCGCTTATTTTCTATAGATCCATTTTGCCACAGCGGCACACGAATAGTTCACAAACTCATCAGTTTCTGAAACGGTACCACCCTTGGCACGAAAATCAATATTCATTCCTTTTTGTACGCCTGATGAATTGCTCAGTTTCTGCAATGGAACAATTAAAATCTTTTTCGAATGCCTACAACACTGTATATACTCACCCCTTCTGCTAATGATATATCATATATTGCCTCATTTATTTAGTGCCTTCTGCAATTGGTTATTTATCACAAATAGGAGGTGGTCACATTAAAGGGGCTCTACTGTTTAATAATATCTTTGAAAAATAATAACCATTTTTTTTTAAATGGACTGTATAAATTCGCTCCAATTTGATGCATTTCATTTGCCAAAGAGGATGCATTTTATATTGAGAAATAAAAGAGGTAACGATTCTCTGTACCTAAAAAATTTTACTGTTAAGTTAAAAGAGAAAATACATTCCTATTCTGTTATAATGAGAAATTCAAAATTAGGTTTTACAATTTCTACTACCTGTTCAATTTGCTTTAAAGCAGACTGTTCAAAAGCAGCAAAAGAATTCTTCTTTAATTTTCCAGTAGATAAACGTGTGCGATCATTCCATTTATTAATTGTGTCATTGCTAAAAGCAAATAAATAATTTACATCAATTTACTGTGTAAAGAAAAAAAAAAAAAGAAAGAAACTTAATTATAAAGATGTATGCTAAATTCTAATATCTCTATAGACTTTAATTTTAATTTAAAACGAAACAAAAACAAAAAAAAACAACAACGAAAACCCCCCCTAGATTCATGGAGGCAGACATTTTTAAAAAAAGATTAAAATTTTTGTGGTTCAACATTCTCCTCAGGCTATTATGAAATTACTTACTTTTCAAAATCGCTTATCTGTTAGGGTCGCAGAGGCAGTAGCCCTATGGAACAATTTCTAATGCTCATGATCTGCCATAAGGGACATGTCCTCAATGGTAATACCCAAGTAACTTGAAACCAGATTCTAAATGAAGTCTAGCCACCTGGTTCTAGGCCGACCCCTTGGTCTCTTACCCACCAGCTTGGAAAATAGCATCTGTATTATTTAGCCATATCAACGCAACTAAGACCTTTCAAAGTGGAGAAGTAGAGGCTTAACACCTAAAAACTCCCTTATTGTGCTGCCGTGCGCTCTATCTAGTACCACCTGCCATGTTGTTTTTTATTGTATTCTCTATTTAGGCCAGTGAGACGAGGTGTTTTGAGTATGTACTTTATTTTTGCGCGTTCAGTCAGCGGACTAAACGTGTTTTGCTTTGAAATTTTACCTAGAACAGACTATGTGGAGTGGATTTTGTGCAAAATTTTAATGTTTTTACTATCACATACAAAAATTAGGCATTTTTTAAAAAATGTTTCTAGAATACAGTCGAACCCATTTATAAGAGCCCAGTCACGTCTCTTACAAGCAGAGAGCTCTTTATCAGATCAAATGGTTAGTTTCAATTCGACTATCATGCATGCATGTTGAACTGGAAAAATTATGACTGTTTTTTGGTTTAAATAAAGAAATAAAATATCAAAAACACATTAACAATTTTTTTTTTTGCATTAAAATATTGGACGTAGAGAAAGTAGATTATTATACGAGCACGAAATTCAAACTCGCAGATGATGAAAATAAAATTTCCAGTGTTGGAATGTTTATTAATAGGCTAACATATATGATTTTGTAGTCATATGTAGTTGATTAATTACTTTAGAAAAAGATCTAAGTTAAAAAAGGAATATAACAACACTTAAACTTCTGACAAATTTACATCCCAAAGGAAGCCAGCGTGATAGTGAAGTAACAAAAGCAAAATGGCGACAACCAATCGCAAGTGTACGGCTACTTCTAAAAACTTCTAAAAATTGTTGCGATCATTCACTTTCAACATGAACACTGTTTCAAATGAAGATAACAGTCATTTATTACTTTTAAAAAATTCTGTTACCTAGCTTCCATTTACTGAAAGCTCGCAAACAACAAAATCAATTTTCAATTCTATTGTTCGCGTTCAGTTTCGATTTGCCAGCCACCACAAAATATTGCTGCAGTATTTTCTTTGTTATGTGGACATAAAATTAAAGTTGAAAAATGAATTAAGTTTCATTAGGCAAAGTTTTTTGAGGAGATAGGCACTTTAAAGGCACGCCTCATAAAAGAGAAGATGGGGGTCTCGATCTAACATGACTCTGTTTAATGCAGTTGCTGAAATCTGGCTCTCAACCACCGTGTTCAGCCGGGTCTGTACTGTATTCATTTTACACATAAAGAAAAACAATTTAAACTTATATGCAGGCCTGACAGCTGAGAGCACATAATTTCAGAGCTCATCAAACTGCCTCATTCGAAAATTCATAACTAAAGGCTGTTTTGTATTGTCTCTTAGTTCTTTTGTGATGTACATGTATTTACATTCTATATCCGAAAGTTACTACGTTCAAGGCAAAACTTTATTTAAAAATAAATAAATTAGGTAAATAATTAAGTATTAAATTGGATATGCTAAATCAAATTATCTTCATGAAATATTTATCAAGCTAATAATTTGGGTAGATCAGTCTCAAATATTTGCAGTTAAAAATCAAAATTGTATGGTAATATGGATGTAACAATTTAAAGATGATTAAGTTAAGAATAAAATAAAACTCTTTTTCCACAACGAAACAGGAATTGAACAAAAAGAAAAAGACCGAAAATAAAATGAAAAAATACAACCTGAGTCTGTAAGCGCTTTTCGAAAGCTTTGCTTTCATCATTCAGCAGCCAAGGAGCCCCTCGAGAGAACTTGAGAGAACTGACTTGGAATAGAACATGCTGAGTATTTATAACGAACTGAAGCCAATCAAGACAAAAAGATCCAACTGAAAATTATTGATTGGGTAAGTGCGTCGCCCATTTGATCAATGGTGAATCGCTAATAGGGCCCCTATCTAAGTTGAGTAACAATTTTTTATCTGTTTATTGAATGGCTAAGCTTTCGAAGGCGTCCAGAAGGTGTTTCTTGTTTATTGACTCAATAAGTTTTACATTGTTTAATAAGAATTCATGCCCGGTATCTAGAGAGTGTTTGGCTATGGATGACTGGTTCCCTCTACCATATCTTGTGCGTCTCATGTGTTCTTCGAATCTTATTTCAATATTACGGAAAGTCTGTCCTCTGTAAATCATGGGGCATTGGGAACATCTGGCTTCGTATATTCCTGATTTCTGTAGTGGTGGAATCTGGTCCTTTGGATTAGGTAATAAATGCCTGGTCTGGTTTGGATTGCTAAAAGATAACGAAATATTAAAAGATTTGAAAACAGATAAAAAATTGTTACTCAACTTAGATAGGGGCCCTATTAGCGATTCACCATTGATCAAATGGGCGACGCACTTACCCAATCAATAATTTTCAGTTGGATCTTTTTGTCTTGATTGGCTTCAGTTCGTTATAAATACTCAGCATGTTCTATTCCAAGTCAGTTCTCTCAAGTTCTCTCGAGGGGCTCCTTGGCTGCTGAATGATGAAAGCAAAGCTTTCGAAAAGCGCTTACAGACTCAGGTTGTATTTTTTCATTTTATTTTCGGTCTTTTTCTTTTTGTTCAATTCCTGTTTCGTTGTGGAAAAAGAGTTTTATTTTATTCTTAACTTAATCATCTGCATTATCCACATAAGATTTCTAGGCCAATTTAAAGATGAATCGAAGTTGAACATGACAACCTGAAGTAACCCTGAGAATGGTGCCCAAAGAAACAAGACTGATATTGATAAAAATAAAGAAAAAAAATACACTAACCGAAATAATTCAAATGATTTATGCCTTTTTGAAATGACATCTGAGTATTCGTCAAATTGAAATTTACGTTTTCTAGCAGAGGAAGCTGAAGCCATAGTAGATGATTCTTCTTCATTTTCAGATTTTTCTGATTCACTTGTGATTTCTTCATCACTAAAATGTACAGAAACAACTTTTAAAGTTTTTTTTTTTTAAATTCTATAAAAGATTAAAAACAGATGCAATTTATTTATTCATTTTTTACCTATGAACATTTTTATTAGATAAACTAGAAGAACTATTAAGTTTTGGATTTTTTTTTATTAATAGTGTTTGCAGTTTTATTAACTTTTCTAAAAGTGTATTTATGCTTTTTTCACCTATAAAAAATAAATAAATGTAAATAATGTAAATAATAAATTAATTAAACTTAATAAATTTAGGTTTTACAAATAAATAAACTTTAAATTAACATTTAATGAGATTGAAAAAAATACGTAAATTGTTCAAGCCAAACAGGGATTTAATTGTTTCAGAGACGAAATAAGGCATGCTTGCACAATCTGTTATCAGTCATGTGTAGCTCCAAATGTATTCTATTGTTGACAGGTAATGCGCTAACTGCAGGTACACGAGTGACCAATAATAAAAACGGCAACTGAAAAAGTCAGTGTGTGTTCGGAACAGCATATTTGTTTTTGGTGAATGAAGGGGTAAAATTGGTTGAAACTTACAGGTGATTTCAGTTACAGTTCAGGGAAGAAACACGCGACCACAGTAAGACATTTTAGTGGTGTAAGGGTTCAAAGAAAGTCATATGAACATTCTGAAGGATAAGCACAATGCTTTAAAAGGAAGCTGCATGGTTTCTTCACAAAGGTGTTCTTTTTCAAGAGGAAAATGCCCTACCTCACACTATATGTATCCTGCAAAAGCTATGTTGGAAGCATAGCCACATCTGCCATATGCTCCTGATCCTCCTCCAAGTGATTTTCATCTCTTCAGGCCTTCAAAAGAGTTCTTGGGAGACCATCATTTCGGCAGTAATGAAATAAAGGATGCTGTGCAAAATGGTTATAACGCAAAGCCAAAAAATTTTATGCTGAAAGTTTTCAGGTGCTTGTAAAACACTGGGAGAAATACATAAATGTTGCAGGGGATTACTTGGAGAAAGAGAAATGCTTGTTAACATAAATATGTAAGTTTTATTTTTTACACCCAAAAGTCCTGTTTGCCTTAAACAAATCTTGAATATTTTCAATACAAATCTTATGATATAACATTTACCTTCTTTATATACTTTTTTAAATTCTTTATCTCCGCTGATCATAAATTCATCCCAAACATCGAACTGTGGAAGTTGATTGGTCATTTGGATGCTTTTCTGTAAAGTTATTCTACTTTCTAATAAATATTCCCACAGCACTGCAACATAAAATTTCATAATATGGAATTACTAATTCAAATGATTTAATAATTTTAATATTTTGGCAGTAGAGATGAAGAGGCTTAAAGCTTTATGCAAGCCATCAACTTAAAATATATAATAAAACTGTTTGTAAACATAGGAGATGGGCACTGTATATTTTTCTAATTTAACATACATAACTGTGAATGAGCTCCTTTTGCCTGTTCAAGTTCCTGCTCCAAGTTCAACTTATTGAAGTTCGTAACTACCGAGTCACCTGAAACAGAAGAAAAATTATAAAATTAAAAAGAAAATTAAATTATATTTATTTTGACTATTTATTCAATGATTAAACTGTAAATGATTAGAAAGTATTTCTATTGCAGATATTCAAGGGTATGAAACAACCAAATATCCATGGAAGAAATTACCACATACCTAATGATACACCACCATCGTCATCATCTTCTTTATCACTACTGTCATCTTCATTTTCAGCTTCACTAATATCTTCATCACCAGCAGAGTCATCATTATCTTCAAGATCATTTTGGTGCTTAGTCAGACCATCATCATTATCACTAAAATTATAAAAAAAATTAAATATTTCATTTATGGTGACTGTGGTGGTGTTCCAGTACCACATGGGCCACAATTTCCCTCACAACAAAGAAAATAGCAACCATTATTTTCTTCACAAATCTTGATCTCAGAGATGTGTGCACTTTCATCTTCATTTATTCTGTGCTTTATTAGGGACAGTTTGATAATAAAGCCATATTTTATCACCTGTTACAATGCTGTTAACATGGCGAGATATCCCATGTTCAAATTTCTTCAGCATCTCCCAACACTAAGAAATGCACCGTGTCACCTACTCCACGTGAGGAAATAATATTTTTTAATTTGAAGATGATCATTGAGAATAACATGAATAGTCAATGCAGGAATTTTAAAACTCTCATATCTGATGGTACAACAAATGCCTGTTGATCTCAAGCATTTTCCAGACTACAGATGAGACTGTGTGGAAAAGTGTTTTCTTCCATGATAGATGAGACAGGGTGGTCATGGGGCATTTCTAAACTCAAATTTCTTCACTGAAATTTCTGATTCCATCTGAATATGATAATGTGAGAGAACAATCCTCCTCAAGCACAGGGCCATTTCTTTTGAACACTGATCAAAGTAAACTTGTAGTAAAATTGCCCTGTATTTGTTTTTTTGATCCAACTGACATAGCACAATGTTTACACTACCACATTTTATGACTAACACTGAGATTTGATCTCTTGCCAACAATGAAGTTTGAACATGCCTTAACACACATGCACATGTTCCTGTGAGACAATCTGTATTACAAAATTTTCTAGTGCCCTTTGTATACAGCACGAACTAAAACAATAGGGACAAACTTCAGGGGGTGATTCCTCAACATATGTCCGAATATGTGTAGTTTCCATGAAAATGGCAATAATTTATGCATGACATCATGGCCCTTAACAATACAGACAGTGTTTTTTTCCATTACAGAGTTACTTTTGAGTGATCGTCGTGTAGCAGAGGTACAATGGTTTGAAATTCATTTCAGCAACAAGCCAAGATGGTCTTCATATGTAGAGAAGCACAAAGGTATGGTCGAGAGGCCATGTATATTAGAGCGTCAGCCCACTTCCACATCAACATCTTCCCCGGACAATGAATAGGACGAGGAGATTGTGGCATGGCCCACTCGCTCACTAGATTTAAACTACCTTGACCTTTACTTGTGGGGGCACCTCAAAAACATTGTATATGCAGAGCCAGTTCCTTATGTGACAACACTCGAACAGCGTGTGGTTCTATTCGAACGAGTGCGGCAATCCATGATGCAGCTTGTGAACTCTTGCATTTCATCCCAAGGAGGCCACTTTGAATATCTTTTGTAATTTAACAATTATTGCCACAGTAATGTCATGTTCTGTATTAATTGCTTTATTACAGACAAACCATCCATTTCCAGACAATGATCCTATGAGATTTTTTGTTCCTTTTCTAGTCAGGAATCACTTGCTGATGTTAATCTCTACTGTTTTAGCTTACTCTGTATATTCATTTTTTGCTTTGTCAGGAAAAATTCCCTGAAAAAAAATATATATCATTACCACAAATTTATAGCAATGATTTACAGTGATTATACTTAATAAAGGAAAAAATTAGATCATTAGTTAACCAAGATCACCCTCTTCGAGAACAAATACACATACCATGTTCGGATAAACAATTTAACAGGTTAGAGGAACCTACCATAAAATTTAACGATAACTGAAAACAGTCATAAAGCCAAAATCTTAAATAACACAATAAAAGCTCCTTTCTTTGTTTAAATATAGGAGTCAGAATATTAATGATAGGACAATGTACATATACAGGTAAGTGAAACAAAATTATTCATACCGAATGTCTTCTTCATCCTCTTCATCTAAACTTGAATGTGACAAATGCTCTTCATCCGATTCTTAAAGAAAATAAAAAAAAATTCTTTTAACATATTTTTGTTTTAGCCATTTCATAAAGTGTATGATGCAGGTGCATCATTATAAACAACAATTATTAGAAACGCAAGTTGATACAAAGCATTGCTTTGGCACAAAGCATTTCCAGATCACCTTCATGTGATAGTGATAGTTATACAGAAAACATCTACTAAAAGATTACTACTAGAAGAGATTAACTGTCATAGTCCAACAATAGGGAATTAAGAGAGAACTGGAGCCGGACACTGTGGACGAACTTCAATGAAGATAACAGGAAACCACTGACCCACATAAAACTTTTAATAGGACGTATGCGCATACGTCCTATTAAAAGTTTTCTGTGGATCAGTGGTTTCCTGTTATCTTTATTTTTAATAATCGTTTAACGAAATACATCTCAATTTACGCTCTTATTTCTCCTTCACAACATGGTTTCTCTTCTCATCGCAACATATCCACTGCTTGCTATGATTTAACCGAATTTATAATA
>JAHWFO010001556.1:11901325-11947184 GCA_023313115.1 Rhysida immarginata | reverse complement strand
GTGAACAATGCATATATGAAAAACATAAGAATACATGAAGTAGTGTAGCATTTTATTTTATTCAATACAAATATAGAATACACGTAGCATTATAGTTGATTAATTTAAAAAATAAAAATCTGTAATGACCGTCTTTCTTTCCATTACTTGCTTCCCCAAAAAAATCCTCCATATTGGACATTGTGAAGTGAAATGAGTCTAGTGCACCGATTTGCTGTGCGAAATAATTACGTAAAATTTTTATAGCCTCCATTGCTACAAAAGTTGAGACAGGCATTAGGCAATTTTCATCTTCGTCTTCCTGATCACTTTGAATTTCTTTTTGTTTTTGTCCCATGTCCAGAATCTCTGGATACGTGAACTCAGCAGAGATGTAAACCCTTTCATCACACTCTACATAATCTTCAAAGGTTACCTCTGCTGGCACATTGAAGAGAGAGACAACCTCTTGCCACAAATACTCACGAATTTGCCCCATTGGCTTAAGTGATGACGTATTGTTTCTTTTTGATGCATTGCCATTTGCCACTTTCGCATGGGCTGTATTGACCAATCAGAGCAAGACATTCGAACGATGTACGTTGTAATGAAGAGATAATTTAACCAAGGAAACGTAAATTTAGTACGTTATTCTGAAATGTACGTTAAAATGAGGTCGTTAAATTGAAACTTTTTAGCATTAAAATACCTACGTGTCGGCCGGGGATTTTAAATTTGTATGTTATTTTGAAATGTACGTTAAAGTGAGATACGTTGAAATGGGATTTTACTGATTAAAATACTACAAATCTTAATACAAGAAAAACCACATTCAGCTTTAATGTAACAGCACACATAAAAATAGCAAACCCAGGAGATAAATGAAGGTGGATTAAAAATTTTCTGGAAGTACTGCCAAATGGCAACTCTTTTCCAAATATTGATTAGGTTGCTGTCATGACAACACTTTCTCATAAATTGCATGCAAATGTCAAATAGATCCTTATATTTTAAACTATAACAATCTCCCCTTAAGTTATACTAGAGACTAAACTGTGCTGCTTTCATATTTTCCAATTCGAGGGAAAATATTTTAAGACGACCAAAAGTACCCCAATGAGCTATTGCATCGGTCGGGTTATGGCTGATCTTTTTCTCAGTCACCTAGAAAATAAAGCTGCCACGTCATTCACTTATTTATCCACCACATGGCGGAGATATGTAAATGATGTGTTTGCAATCTTCAATCCCCAAAAACAAAGCCTGAACAACCTTTTAACAAGTTCAATAACTTGAATCAATTATCATGGAAGCTTCACCATGGAAGAGATGTTATTGATATCCACAGTTTACCAGATAAAAGGGGTTTTATCTCCTTTGTTATTCAAATAGATCCATCAAATAGTCTGATATTGATAAGAATTCAAGTGAAACAAATGTGTGTATTCTCAATCACAGGTCATCAAATTCTTTTCATTTGCAGCATGAGAAAATCAAATTCAGGATTGGTGCTATTCTCTGGGTTATCTACTTCCCTTTCCAGCATGGAGTTTAGGGTTTCAGAATTTAAGTGAAATCGCAAACCACATAAGAAAGAAATAACACATGGACAAGTAAAAATGCATGAAATTGAGAAAACTGAGGGCATCTCTTATGAACAAACAGTTCATACTTTACATAATCATTTGGCTTTAAAAAATTTCTGCAAGATGGGTGCTACATCTCAATACAGAGCAAAAATATGTTTGAAACCCAGCTTCAATTGACGGCTTAGAAGTGCTAAGAGAAAACCAGCAAATTTCAATTGACCATGTATGAATCCTGGATTCACCACTACACACTAGAAATAAAAAGGTAATCAAAATAGTGGAATAGATATTTTGAATCCAATTTGAAGAAAGTCACTTCCAAGAGGGAAATGAAAAGCTAGAGATGAAACATTGGATCAACAAGGTTGAGATTCAAAGGAAATGGGTTGAAAAATAAAATATAACTTGAATCAGATTAATTGTTTTCGATGACTCTTCAATTTTATGTCGCGAGGGAGGGGTAGGGCTGGGGGAGCAGTTTCTGACTTCACTGAAAAATAGGGATAGTTATTATTACAAAAATAATGTTTGCAAAGAAAAATTATAGTTACTTTATCAATAGGTGGGACCATGTCATTAATAGCATAAATGTTTTTTTTTTTTTTTTTTTTTTTTTTTTTTTTAAAATCTGAAACAGCATCTGCAGTTCTCTTTTCGAAATCATTCCATATAAAAAAATACAAAAATACTGATTAACTATTTACCTTCTTCAGAAGCTGGGGATTCCGTTGTGGGAAGCTGATGGATTTTAGCCCTAGTAGTTGTTTTTCCCGCATATCTCCTTTCACTGCTAAGCAAGGATTCATTTTGAATTCTTAGAGAGCTCTTATTGGCATCACTGACTGTTAATTCTTCACAATTTTCCACTACTCTTGCCACCGATTCTGAAAACATTTAAAACATTTAATGTCAATTATTATAATCAAAAATATCCACTTAAAAAAAAAGAAAGATTATTTGGAAAAATTCAAAACCATTACAATTTCCCCATTATCATGATTTTCTAATGCCTGGAATATGTTTAAGAGCTACCAACAAAATCAATCTGGAATACAGTTAGACCCCGACTTAAGTCGCTAATTGATTCCCGGAAAGTGTGATGCAAATTGAAACATCATTTTCTATAACAATACATGTATTTATAAAAAATTGTACTTGAATATTTATCTGACCAAAAATAGAGAAGCGCATATATGCTTATTTTGTATTCTTTAAAAAAAACACTAGTTAGAGATTGTTTGAACAGAAGCTTGACTTTTTTCAGTGTACAATTGTCTATAGCACTGATACAAATTTCTTATTTTTCTATTTACACGAGAACTGCGTTCGAAGCCTGGATTATTCTCTTGAAAAATAGGTGTTTTTAAGTGGTTAGAAGCATCAGACAGCATTGCTTGTGTCTATGCTTTGACTGGTACTCGCTCACCTTCATCAGCAGACAGATCTTTTCCTAAAACTTCCTCCTCTACAATCACAAGATCTTCATTAGAAAGATCATCTGAAAACCAATTAACATGATGGGCTTAGCAGTGCCCATTGGGTTAGAGCTTTGTTTATCATAATTGGCTAGTTTGCATGATGATTCATGATGATAATATTTTTTGGGGGAAAGGGAATCTCATTTTTCTTTGCTTTGGCATCATAACACCCAAACTTGTTTTTATAAGTGCGAAACAAGCGTCATAACACCCAAACACTGGTGGAATTTTATAAATGATGTAAGTACGAAATGACGCTAAGTTGGGGTCTTACAGTATTACTGGTATTTCTTAGTTGAAACAGTGTAACAGTAGCCAGTAAAAAGCTGTATAAAGACGATAGAGAAAGTTTTTAGCAGCTGTAGCAGCCAACAAGTGACGTTCTGGGCTATAGCTGGATCATCTTCAAAATGGCAACCATCCATATGATTTTCAGGGAACTATGGCATGGACTACATCATTGGGTATCACATGCCATTCATCAATGATCATTTGTTCCACTGCTTCACTTTGGCATTGGTTGCAAACTCTATGAGAGAATCAGGATACTCCCAATCTATGATATGTTGTTATCCCAATCTTATTCCTGAATCTACTGAACGTGCACCAGTTAATCTTCACTATCCGCACTATGCGCGATGACTGATTATGCGACCAAGGTAAGTGAATTTATTTTTTAAAGACTGGAGGGCTGTGCGGATAGTGAAGATAACTGGTGCACGTTTATAAATGGATAGCGAATTCAAATTTAAAGCAAAGGTAGGTGAGATATGATGAGGTAAAAGATTAAAAAAAAAATTTCAAAAGTACTTAACGCAAGCAATAAAATAAAAAAATCAAAATCTTTCTTATAAAACTATCAATTAAAAATCGTAAGTTAAGCAACAAGTAGCTTAAATCCATTTTAATTCTGAAGTTTTACAAGTCGTGATTTTTCAAGTACCTCTCTCCCATAACTCTAAAATTTTGCTCACCTGTATTTATTTCTTCGTCCGCTTCGTCGATCGGAGCGGGGTTAAACAGCTTCGCTAATTTTTCGGCAAGGGTCATTGCTGTTTCTTTCCTTCTTTTGGATATCACCTGAAATCTGTAAACATAAAATCAAAAATGCCAATATCGTAACTCATCTTCTAGCACGTTTGTTTAAATCTTCTGTTACAACCTGGGTTTCCTAGCTCGTTTCGCTTAAAATGCATTGTATGTTATGATTCATTCAAAACATTATTTGTTTTAGAAATTAAAATTCTAAAAAATAATAAAAGATTACCTACTACTACTCTTCGTGCCCTTTCCAAGGTTCTCACGTGGCCTTCTGATTTGGCGCCCTCGGGTGAGAATTTAACTCTCCACTATTTACCTATATAGTAGGCTGGGACACTTGGCTAAGCCAAGTTGGCTTCTTGTTGGAATTTTTTTTTCTTTTTACCTGGCACTTTACAGCTAAATAATCGAGGACTTCATTAAGAAAGTGTAGTTTTATTTTCGAATAGTCTTCAGAATGAAATAGATGGAAGCTATACGCAAAGGAAGTTTCAAAATAAAATTTCAAACTGGAGAAAGATTTCAGCGGCTTTATTACATTAAATTAAATTAGTACAAAATTAAAAACTGTGCATACAGGATCGGAATGGGCATCGGTGTTTGGGAACATGCCAGTGAGGAAGAAGAATCGTTATAACATTCATTATTATTATAATTATTATTAAACCGTTTCTGAAAATAGTTGAAATTAAAAGTTTTAAAGTTTACAGAAATAAAATATACTTACTTTTTACCTGTAAGCTTCTGAAAATATTTAAACGATTTAAAAGTTCAACAACAATAATTAATCAGAAAACAAATTCATAACATTCAGAAAATGACAGGTTTAATTTAAATTCATAAACGTGAATGACATTTCTTAGTAAACCAATTTAGAATAAGCCAATTTAAATTTTATAACAATTGTACCTTCATAACAATTTTGACATTTGTAACCAGTTTTCACGTGAATTTCACATATTTCTAAATAGATTTAATAAAATTTTAAATAAATTTAATACTGTTTTAAATGAATTTAATACACTTTCGAATAGATTTAATACATTTTTAAGTGAATTTAATACGATTTTAAATAAACATAATATGTGTTTGAGTTCAGTGTAAATGGAGTTTAATAACTAAATTAAATAAAAGAAAAAAAAAACAGTTTTATTGAAACCTTGTTTTAGTAAATTCACAGTAAATTCATTTATTTTTATTATTTTAATTCAATTACAGAAAACAAAATTGTAGCAAAAACAAATAACACAAATGTAAAAAGAGTTAACCACTGCGTAATTAAACTAAAATAAATATCTAATATACTAAAACTCTTGCGTGTTTATTTATCTGTAATTCTATCTCCTCCTAGACGGTTTGAGCTAGCGACTTGAAATTTTCAGGGCAGGCTTATCAATAAAGGACCTGCTCCATCGCCAAAAATCAGCCCCCTACGACCCCCCCTTCCCCACTGTCTGCTTTTGCTTTGTAATTCCCCTCAACAGATGGCGCGGGCGGGCGAAGCCGCGGGTAACAACTAGTAGTAATACTACAGTTTTTAGAAATTGGTTTCATACAATTTCACATGAATTTCAAACATTTTTAAATAGATTTAATACACTTTTGATTCAATTTAATACGATTTTAATTGAATTTAACCGGTGAAATACCTCGTCAATACAGAAATACGGAAGAATAAATATTTTTAGTATTACTATATTTATTTTAGTTTAATTACACAATGGTTGTTGTTACTCTTTTTACGTATGCGCTATTTGTTTATGTTACACTTTTGTTTTCTGTAATTGAAATAACATAATAAAAAATAAATTTTCTGTAAGTTTACTAAAACGAGGTTTCAATTAAAAAAAAATTTTTTGTTTGTTTTTTTTACTTAATTTAGTAATTAAACTCCATTTACATTGAACCCAAACACATATTATATTTATTTAAAATCGTATTAAATTCATTTAAAATTGTATTAAATTCATTTGAAACTGTATTAAATTCATTAAAAATTTTATTAAATCTATTTAGAAATGTATGAAATTCACGTAAAACTGTATGAAACCAATTTGTAAAAACTGGTTACAAATGTCAAAATTGTTATGAGGGTACAATTGTTATAAAATTTAGATTGGCTTATTCTAAATTGGTTTATTAAGAAATGTCATTTACGTTTATGAATTTAAATTAAACCTGTCATTTTGTGAAATTTTATGAATTTAAATTCTGATTAATTATTGTTGTTGAAGTTTTAAATCTTTTAAATATTTTTTAACTAAGAATTGTAGGCAATAAGCTTCTTTTCATACCTTCCAATGAAAAGAAAACTAAAAAAACAAACAAACAAAACAGTTCAATCACAATACAAAATAAGTGGAATATATAATTATTAAGAAAAAAAAAGAACAAAATTATTAAAATCCAATTATTTAAATAAGAGAAACACCCCAAATAAAACTCTTTGTCCCCAATAAATCTCTAAGGTTTCTATCCAAATCATTAAAACATTTAGTAACAGAATAAAAAAAAATGTCCTTTTAGTGGTTTGCTTTTTGCAATATCTAATCTCAAATTGTTTACCACTTCAAATATAATTCAATTATTCACTTCAACTTATCACTGTCGTATATATATTATTTTTTTGACATTTCATTCACACGAATATTGACCATACTATTTATAAAAACAATGTAATTATTAATATAAAGAAATGTAAAATGTCAAAGCAATTCATTATTTTTCGAAAGCAATTCATATATTTTATTTACTATTTTTAATATTACTTTTTATTTATTTCTATTTAATAAAATATTGAAAACGCATTACCATTATTTATTTAAATTTCAAAATGCTTATAATATCCAAGTCATACTTTTATTACCATTTTCAAATAAGACATTTTCTGGTTGACATATGATAAAAACACTAAAGAACGGCATTAAAAAAAAAAATAATCTAAAGATGAATTTACTTAACGTGGTTGCGATCATATATTTAATTATCATAACCTTTTATTTAATGGTTGCGTTGAGGTCAATATAAAAATAGTTATCTTCAATTCTCCAATAGTTGTCTGTTTAAATAAAAGTGTTTTTTAAACATAGGCTATTCCCAGAAACAGTTTTTTCTTTTTCTGTCAGTCTTTTTTTAATTTACATTGTAAATAATAAAGAGTAAGGTATTCTTTCCAAAAACATGCATCATTGTGATGACCTTGACAGCATCTCATATAAATTTAGCAGCATCCACCCTCTAGCATGCTCCGCTCTTTCAAAATCACGCTCTGATCATTTTCTGAGGACTAATTTAAAATGAAACGATTCTTTATAGCAAGCATTATTTCAAAGACTACGGCTATTCCCAGCTCCTCTGAGATGAGAAATGCTTTCCTACAAAAATAAAAACTTAGTTCCAATAATTCATTCTAAAAACATATGATCAATCAATTTTGCTAATTATACATTTCTCTTAATTTATGAATATAAGCCAAAAAACAAAAAAAACAATTCATTTCATTGATAATAGCCTTTATTCTTGATGATCTACCAATAAGAAAACTATAGTATAGTCTCAATCAGGTCTCAATGACTTCAAACTTTTTTTAGAAACAACGTTTTACTATTGGTCGGATTCCAGCAACCCGGTAACTCCTTGATAAAGTAAGCAACAACTCACTGTACATCACAAAATGAAAAGTTTCTCTGAAGTCAAATGATTGAAGAAATTACTAAAGTTTAATAGAGACCTAAAAAAAATATACTAAAATTGAAATTTATCAAGGTATGATGCTTTTTGTTTTTGCTAATGAAAGTAGGAAAAAAATTTTTTTTTTAATTTGCCTTTGTTCATAGTTGACGTCAAAAAATTTTTTGATATATAATTTATCGATGACTTTAATTTTATTAAATCCATTTTTACAAAATATCATGAATATATAGTTGTTAATTAAAATTAATTAGAGAATTAAACATAAAAGCATCCGTAGATTTTTTTTTTTTTTTTTAGGAGTCTTTTTAAAACAAATTTTACTGTATACTATTGCCTATGCTAAAGTCGCGTATATTAAAACGGGTCATGCAATTTTTTCCTCCTTTTTTGTTCTTGATTTTTATTTATTTTAAAACTTATATCCTTCTGTTTTTTTATATTTTCTTCTTACTAGAAACGTTGTAAAAACATTTTTCAAAAATACAGTAGAATCGTTTCAGCAGTTGTCATAACTGTTCTGGAACCTTACGCCGGGCTGTAAAGTACTAGAATCATCTGTATTTATCATCGATTGTCGTTGCATCTTTATAACTTTGCGATATTTGAAGACAAACTATAGGCTGAAATTTCCGGAGATGATTGAATAGCATATACTTAAAGCAAATATACAACAAAACAAGAACGTAATAAAAAAACGCAGTGTTTACAGGTTTGATAACTTACAAATTGCTAAATTTAAATTCTGAGCAAAATTGCTAAGTTATGAAGCGCCTACTGCTTTTTATCCTTGTCTAGTTATATTAAAATATTTTAGAAATAACAAGAAACAGATTTTAAACGAATTTATAGGAATGTTAAAATTCTCACTTTTGTGCAGAACACACTTTCTTTAAACAGTTCTCATTAGAAAAAAAAAATCATTCATGCAGCGAAATTTTATTACCCACATTTTCTTCTTGTGTTTGTTTAAATTTTTAAGATAAAGCCAAAACACGATTCTTCTTGTTTCAAATTAGGAAGCAACACTTCTTGTATTATTTCAAATTCAGTAATTTGTTAAAACCTTCAACTGACGAAGCAGAACTGAAATGAGTAATAAGATAATAGCGGAGAAGACATTGAAAGAGAGCAATCAGAAATAAAATCATCATGAAAATAACATTAAATAATAAAAAGACAATACAAACGAATAAACAAATTTATTTTCATTTGTTTTTTTTATTCTATAAAAACATTATATGAAAAACACATTACGTAACTGACATACAGCACATTCTTAAGCTGGAGAGCAAATTATTAATGAGAAGCAATTTTATTATTTTCATTAATTTTATTTTATTTCAGTTCATTTTATTAATGAATGAGTTATACCTCATTATTGTTATTTACAAAATATTAATCTTTATTCAAAAGACATTTACAGCCATACGTTTTTACAATTCATGTCTTTGTTGCTGGGTAATTTTACGTCATTTAAAAATATAATTTATGAAATAGAGTGAAAAAAAAACCCAAACAAATATAATTTCTCTTTTCTTACTGACTTAAATTTGCTTATGAGCACGACCTACTGGATACAACTTTAGTGTGGTATGAATCAATCATAATACAAATTTTAGCACGAGATGGAAGCATCAAGTTTGAGCTTGTTTCAGTTTCGCTTTATGATTGTATGGTGAATTTATGAAGAGTTTTAAATTAACTTTACACATATTGATTGTAATTTTAATTTTATTTACAATCCAGGCTTAAAACACAAACGCTTAATAGATATAATAAAATATATAAACAGCCAAAACTATAAACCACTGTTAACAAGAGAGGAAGAAAAGAAACCACTATTCCACAAAATGAATTTTATGAAAAACTCAAGTGATGTTTCTCACTCATGAAGGAGACAGAGTGCTCCGAAATGTACATTTGCGTTTTTATTTTATAAAATTTATTTATGTGGCTTAGTGGTTTCTTTTCTTCCTTTCTTATTATGCTTAATGGATACTTATATAGTTTTCGAACCGGAAAAAAAGATAATCATTATAATTGGTAGATGGGCCCAGGAGAATTTTTTCACGTCATATTTCCAAATATTAATAATTAATTATTACAGGAAATAGTAAAGAAAATTCCACAGCCTGGGGTATAATAATGTTAATAATATTACTGTCATTACAATTATACATGAAAGACAAAACAACAGCAGTTACTTGAGAAAAATAATATTTCCTTGAAATGAATCAAAACATCGCAAACATATAATCATTATGAAGGGAAAAATAAATTTTTATATTAAAGATAATGAGAATAGTTCTCAAAATTTTAAACCTTCATTAAATTATGACAAACTTAACAAAATTACTCCTCTTCCCCCCTATACTTTTATTTAAGCGCTCTTTTTGAATGGCTCTGTCAAACTCCAAGTTACATGTATTCAAATTTTGACTTCTCCCCTTCCCCCCCTCCTTTCTTTTTAAACTTACTCTTAAACAACCACCTTATGAAACAAAATGAACACCAAATTCCAATTTAGATTTAAAATTTTCATTCCGTTAAATTACATTTTCAAAACCATTAAAAACGTATTCAGCGTTAACCTATGTTAATTACATAAATTTACATAAATATTTCCATTATGGTTGTTTGTAGAAATGCACACTTTCTATTATAGTCCAAAACTGCGAAATTCGATTATTTTTAAACACATTTTATAACGCCGCGTCATTTAGAACAAAAAACAAATTGATTGTTATGGTGGAATGGTACATTCGCTCAGGCCCCCCATTTTGTCATGAAAAAAAAAAGACAATATTGAAAAGTTTTTTTTTTTTGGGGGGGGGGGTTATTAATATCTTCAAAATGACTCATCAGAGAAAAAGAATTTATTTACAAAAATGATTCGTCTCAATGAGAGCAATCCGTACATATCTTTTTTATTGACTTTGGTTCGGTGGCATGTATACTGGAACCATTTTTTCATTTTTAGGATAAAAATAATATCTCTAAAAGGTTTAACCAATTGTCATAAAAATGCTTCATTGATCAATTTAAATACTCTCTAAATATGTATTAATTTCATTTGCTTCAGTTATTTGTCGTTTCGGAGGAGTTAGCTTCGCAGAATTGGTCACATACGTACAGACGAATTTTTTTTCAGCATATCTTCTAGAATCGCGAGCTTTTAAGTCGATTTCAGAAAAAAAAAAATCATTTTTGGAAATGATCACCTATGTCCTTTTAGGTCTGCCAAAAAGCAATTTATCGGCAGGTATTCCAAATGATTATGTAAACGACCTGCTTAAAATGTAACAAGATCCCATTCTCAGAAAGGTTATATGACTGGTAGATTTGTAAATCGGTGGAGTCCATTTAGGTTCCCATTTAAGATCCGGGGGAGTCAAATAATCCATTAAGAGCTATAAATGTTCTCATTTGTGCTTAATGGACAAACATGATTTAAGGAAAGAGGAAAAGAGTACTATTTGACAGATTAGAAAAGTTTATCTCTCTCTTTTATTATTATTATTTTAATAATAAACGAATTCTACAAAGTTGCCAAACACTCAGCGATTAAGAGTTTTTCAATTAAATTAATATGCTAAATTTCAAAAATCAATTAGCTAAAATTATCACAATTTAGTTTCTTCCTAAAAGAAACCATAATCTCTGTTATAGTTTCAATTTTTATGGGTTTTTTTTTTAATATTGATTAAATAACAATATCGAGGAACAGGGTGAGCATAATTAACGTACACATTTCAAAAAGCTCTGTAGTAGGATCAAATGAACACTCTTGAAGCATTGGAATTTATTTTAGCGAAAAAGAAAAATATTTCAATAATTTACCGATTACTTGATATGATTGATAAAAAAAGGAATATCAACAAAAACTGACGAAGCAATTTCTGATGGAAAATAGTACTATTTCCATATGCCTCTGATGGAAATTACTTCTAAGTAAACCTAGATGGCCACATCATTACTTCAATATTTGGTCACGGGATTTTTTTTTATTATTTTTTATGAATCAACCAAACCCGTCAATAACAAATTTCTAATAAAACATAGCCGCACTCATCCCAAAAGCAGGGTCTGCAATTAAAAGCAATCTCTATGCCATAGAAGAGAAAAGAAACGATATGTTGTTTTTACCAAATCTCCTCTGAAATCAGATGTACAGGCTGCCGAATCCAAACATTCGTTCTGTAAATACCTACTGAATAAAGGTCTCATTTCATGATGGGCGAGCTAAAGTTTGTTCTGAATAAGAAGATAACGTGAAAGGGTTTGAATTGCCAACTTTAAAGGTAAAAAAAGTTCCAATAAAGATTTCAGAATAGAATTCTTTTTTTTCTTCTTCTAGATAGATTAGGCTTTTTTCCCACATATTCACTCAGGACGTTTAAGCATTTATCATCACACGTGACAAGTCTTTGGATCCCCTCCTCATATAACTCCGCCGTCAATCCATTCAGAAACGTAGTGACTGAATCCGTCAGCATTTATTGTGGCTCCTTGGGGTATGAACTTAACAAAGAGTGGAGCTTGTCGGTCCCAAAAGACAGTTTCCATGAATTTCCGAGTTCAAAGTTTCAGCTTGAATTTCTTGGGTGCGGATAGTGAACGAGGGTGATGCCATTCCATCGATTGACGTTTATTCTCAGGCGTAGTGCAGGAAAACCAAGTTTCGACCCCTGTCAAGATGTGTCAAAAATCCATCTCTTTCTCATAAGTATCGATCCACAAAAAGACAGCGCGGCACCCAAACGGTTTGTTTTGTATTGATATCTAAGATTGCATGCAAACCACCTCACAAAATTTTTCTATCCCCGAGATGAACGCTAATAATTTCTTGGATTATGGAACGAGAAATGCAGAAATTTTTCATGTACTTCGCCGATCCGATTTGATTAATTCATCGAGCCAATATGGAAATCAATCGTAATGACAGTCGGGTGCCCGATTAGTTCTAAATAAACCATTAAGGAATGACATAACCAAGTAGCGACAGGTTAAACTAAACCATTAAGGGAACTATATTTTTAAACAGCCCTATGTTAACATTGTAAGCTTCTAATGGGCCATAAAGATACCATTACACCACGTACCTTTGAACCAATTTAGACTATCATTAATTTTACGTTATATTCATTCATGACACATCAGTCCAAGTTGTTTGATATATTACATGCCATATTTTAGCATTGAAAGTTCCAATGAACCATCATGGTTCCACTAAACCAGGTTCCTTGAAAACAATTTAGACTATCATTAATTTTACGTTATATTCATTAATGACACCTCATTCCAAGTCGTTTGATATATTACATGCCATATTTTAGCATTGAAAGTTCCAATAAACCATAATGGTTCCACTAAACTAGAATGGTTCCACTAAACCAGGTTCCTTGAAACCAAT
The DNA here is from genome assembly GCA_023313115.1 of Rhysida immarginata. Classification (NCBI taxonomy): domain Eukaryota; kingdom Metazoa; phylum Arthropoda; class Chilopoda; order Scolopendromorpha; family Scolopendridae; genus Rhysida; species Rhysida immarginata. Next base: position 11,933,991 of record JAHWFO010001556.1, on the reverse strand, counting down.
TTGGACTATCATTAATTTTACGTTATATTCATTCATGATACATCATCCCAATTTGTTTGATATATTACATGCCATATCTTATTGAACATTTTTGAGGGTGTCATAAGGGTACCATTAGAGCACGTGCCATTGTTTCGATTACAACCATTTTCAAAATGGTTCATTTCCTGAACCATATTTATCAATTAGCCGAAATAGTAATTTATATCTGCTTCTATCTCGTCATTATGATTTGTTTGATATATTAATTAATATATCTCTCCATTGAAAATTGTTGGGTGGGGTCGTGAAGGTAGCGTTCGTGCACGTGCTATTGAACCTATTTGGATAATATTTGTGGTTGGTTCCTGCCATGTACCATATTCATTGACTGACGAAAATAGTATTGAATAACTGCTTCTATCTCATCATTACTATTTGTTTGATATATTACTCAATATATCTGCCCATTGAAAATTGCTAGGCGGGAAAATAGAGGTACCATTTGTGCACGTGCCAATGAACCGGTTTAGATAATATTTGTAACTGGTTCGTGCCATGAACCATATTCATCGATTGACGAAAACAGATTTTGAAAATCTTTCATAGCCTCGGAGGAGTTTGAGTTACAGACAGACAGACGTACAGACAGACGGACAGACAGACAGACACGTTTCCCCACACTGATAGTATAAAGCACCTTTCGGTACTTAATAATGGATCAAAGTTTCGATACCATCCCTACAAAGTTAGAATCATACAGAACATCACCACAAATTGATTTGACGATGAATTTCTTACAGTCGCGTATTTTTTGTATTTATCAAGTTCTTTACATGTGATGGGATTTTCAATTTTCTTGTTCATTTTAAAAATGCACAGCAGCATTGCCAATAACCATTTTTTGTGAGGCCAAGATCTGCAGAATATTAGAATATAAATGAGTTTTTTTCTTAATAGATTTTACAAAACAATAGAATGTGACACAATAGAAACGCAGATTAATGATGCAATTGGGAGTGCGGTTGATTTTGAATTGGCCTTTCGAAATCAAGATTCGCAAACGGAAGACACTTTCCGAATGATCCTTGTATTTTGCAATATCTAAAGTTATTTGCTATCAATTTTACGACCACACTCAATAGTTTACTTTTCTCTTCCTTTTCACATAGAGAGGAAGCGGCTTCGAAATTGGAATGTAATAGTTGAATGTCATCCAGAAGGAAACCTACACGCATTATAAATACATCTTTCAATCACCTACATGAGAAATAACATGGATGAAAAGACAGAATTACCAATGGCACCTAAAAGTAAGTCAGATGCTAAGAAGGTAACCAAACTGTGGATACTTACGATTAAGAAGAAACGGCGATAGATTCATTTGTCTACAACGTAATTAGTATTTCATATATGCGCATGGCAAACATTTTTTCCTATGGGGGGCATGTTAAGGATAAGGTAAACAACTTGCCTTAACTGCTCCGGAGAATCGTCCAAGCCACCTCATCCATCACTTAGGAGATGTTAAATAACACTTGGAGAGTACTGTCTAAATATTTTACGGGCCACAATAAGAGCTCGTAACGAGGTGGACTGATTTGTGGTGACACAACTTTGCCTGGTATAGAATAACGCTTTTGAGAGTTTCCGTTTTCAGAAACCGCGTAGCTTACATAACTTTTCTAGTTATAACGTTATAAACGTTTCTTATGGTAACAATAATTTTTACCCACTCTTTACCTTTGTAGACAAATGGATTTATCGTTGTTTTTTCCTAAGCCAAATGTTTTTTAAGCTACAGGAATTTGAATAGATTTGCACGTAACTACGCCGTTATAGAATAATGTTAAGAGATATGGAAACATTGTACTAAAGTTTACATAGCAAATATTGATATACGCATTTATTATTGATGTTAGGTTAAGTTAGGGTAATTCTAGATGAGCGAAACTACTTTATGTGTTTGGTACAAAAGTAACTATTTATTATACGAGAGTCGGGCATAAAATCACCACGGAAGCAGCAAATCCGGGTGCGCAGTGAAACGACAATGGTAACATGCAGCCACTTTCCTGCAGAGACGCCCAAACCAATTTAATCCGTGCTGTATTTCATGGATTCATCGACAGAGCGCCAAATCCAGAGTGCCTGTTGAAAACTCGAAAGCCGAATTTTGAACCATCTACATTTGAAAAGCGTGTACGGGGAGAATGCCCCAACGTACAAGGCCAAGAAGGGGAAATTCCAAGGCATATATTGATTTCAACCGTTGAACATGCCATTTTACGCTTATAGCTGGTAGCAGACAATGGTGACCATCATATTGACCATGTTTGTAATCACTAAACAAACAAATTGCGTTTTTTGTTACGTTCTCTAAAAAAACTATAGTACTCCCTCTATTGGTGATTTTTAGAACTAACTTTCTTTTGCTCTGGAAAGAATTCCCATCATGTAATTAAGGCATTCCCAAAATTTCATGATTTTCTGATGAATAGTTTTTGCTATAGCGAACTACGAAATGTTAACTTTAATTTGAGACACCCTGTATCTTCCAACCGTTTGGCGCAATGCCGGACAAATACAGACAACTTTTTCAAACCCATCGTCACAATGGACGAATACTGAGTGTATCATTAAGGCTCCAAAACACAATGTAGAGGTCATCTTTGAGGTGGAACAGTTCCTCCAGGGCCAAACAGAGTATATCTACAACAAGAGACTCCAGCAGCTGATCAGGGGAACATACACTGAACGACCACTTTATTAGAGACACCCCGCTAATAGCGTGTTGCGCCTCCTTTAGCGAGTGTTGAAACCGTTGCGGAGGAATAGAAGCCCAGGCTGACATCACAGCGTCCCGTAATTGGTGCAGGTTGGACGGTAGTGTGGGAAGGCGTCGGATGGTTCTCTCCACTTCACCCCATAAATGCTCGATCGGGTTGAGATCGGGCGACCGAGCTGGCCACTGAAGCAGGTGGAAGTCCGCGTCATGTTCCTCGAACCAGGCGACCTTCTTTCACTCATCCAGTGTCCAGTGGCGATGCCCGTGTGCCCATAGCAGGGGCGCTTTTCCTATTTTGCGGTGACAGCGACGGTACCAGTTCTGGCCGCCTGTTGTTAAACCCAGCTCTGTGTAAGGTGCGCCGCACCGTGTGCTCCGAAATGGGTTGGGATGTTCCCTCATTGAATTGCGCTGCTATTTGTTGGGCTGTTCCCGTCCTGTTGCTGTGGATGATTCGTGCCAGTCGCCGTTGGCCTCGTTCATCCACGACCCTGTTTCGTTCGGAGATGTGTTTGTTGGAGGTTGTTTTTTGGCATAGCTGTCATTCACGGAATACCCTTGATACCGTTGCACGGGAAAACCCGAGGAGGTTCGCGGTTTGGGAAATGCTCAACTGACTCGTCGAGCTCCAACGATCATGCCTCGTTCAAAGTCGGTGAAATCCTTGGATTTACCCATATTCAGTCCACTTCTGCTGCTGACTGCAACTTGTGATCCAATGCATCCCTTTTATACACCGATCCATTTTCCGTAAGAGGTGTCTCTAATAAATTGGTCGTTCAGTGTACGTAGAAAAGGACTAACCACTCTTTCGTTGCGCGCACCCGAGGCGCTCTTCTTTCATGATGATTAACTTTAAGAACTTTATGACAAACCTTATAGAAAACATGTAAGGGTTAGAATAAATAGAATATCACAGGCCAGAAATATGAAATGCCAGATCGTTAACGGCCAATTAACGTGAATCAGATATTCAGTCTAGTAACGCCAGACTACCTTGTGATAATGGGGTTGTGCATCGTATTGTTGGATTTTCGATTTTTCATCTAATTAGGAACTGCTGTTTTACAATAAGAGCACCCCCGAACTGAACATAAGTTTTCTTATTCATTGACACCTTTCACGTTGTTCTGTAATAAATAATTACTCTATACTAGATACTTAGTTTCATTCATTTAGAATTATTCTGTGTAAGAGATACTCCGAAAAAATGTCTGCTATTTTTTATATCGTTTCTACTGTAGAGAGGAAAATGAAATTAACATACGAGATTCTTCAGATCTTTATTTGCTTACCATTAACTTTGCACAAAATCTCATTTGAGTTCTACGCAGCTTCTTCAGCGCTCTTACAAAATTTTACATCGGTCTGGATTGAGACGCTTTTTGACGGTGTCGATGACAGCATCCGTGTTGGAGAATCGCTTGCCTGGATGTCCATCCTTTATCTGGCCGAACAGATGGAAATCCGACGAAGTCAAACAAAAACTGTACGGTGGAAGAGGCAAGAACGTTATGCACATATACTGGATAACTGATGCGCCTAACCCGACATTTCTTGTGTTGACATCAAACTATCTGTTACCCAAAGAATTTCATCCAGGAATTTCGAACAAGCACCTGCTTGAAATACACATCGATTTCAGCTGCTATTTTGACAACTTGTAAAGTTTGCAGTAGATGGCTCGCAAGGTTCAAATATTTACGTAGCCCACAAAGGATTCGCTTTGCATTGCCATTTCGTCAAGATAAAGAAAAATAGAAGGCATTACTTTCGGAGAGGTCTTTTTTTGTATATGAAACTGTTTATTCTTTTGATGAATTTTCTCCTTTTAGTGACATTAGAATTTTAAAAACAGTTTTATTTCTTATTATATAGCTCGACTGTTTCCGTCATGTCGGCTGGCAATAACTCTGATGGCATTCGTTGCATGTTTACTGACTTATATGCTACGCCTTAATCTGAGTATTGCTATTGTTAGCATGGTGGATACCGAAGGTGAACCGGACATCAACTCGACATTTTCTGAAAGTAATTCTGTATCGAGTGAACAAATTCTCCCGAATGCTGTGAGTATATATCTTGTAATTTATTTAATGAAAGAACATAAAATAATAAAAACATATTTCGGCTATATTTCCAATTTAATATTACCAACTACTTCGCTGTTTTCATGGGATTTCAATGCAGATGGAATCTTTTCTTTACAGAGTCGATAGATTTAAATTCTAAACTGGGAAAGAGAAAGTGATGACGTTTCTGTATTATTAACAAATAAATTAAAACTATGCAGTAGACTGAAAAGACGCGTTTCAATTTAATTCCGAAACCAAATAAGGTCACTGAACAGTAGAAAGCTCCAAACATTTTTTCTATAAAATATATGAGAACTTCACGGGTGCAACACCCATATCAATTAAGCTTACCACTTAAATCTTGGACCTTACTTTTTGTCTTCATTTTAATTCTAACAATTTATGCGTACAATTTTTAGTAATTTGGTTTTCGTTGCTATATAATTTGCAGTCTTCGGCCTTTAGGTTTGTAATAAATGTACTAATGGTTGAGGAGGGGGACTTGTGTGTGAAATTTAATCATCTTACATGAATGTTACTGTCACCTAGGCAATACAACAGTGAGATTTATCAGGTTTGATCGCTTTTTTTTACTTTTACGTATTTTTTAATTCATATTGATGCTTGAGATTGGAATGTTAGGAATGATATTAATGCACGTAGGAAATTTTGAAAACTAAAGATCATAAATGGTGGCCCAAATGTTGCAGTATAGTCACCAACAGGAAAAGCAAACAACTAAGGTTAAATGGAATATCAAACCTATGCCTCGCATGTAAGTTGTGAAACAGTGGCGCCCTCCAGTTATTTCAGTGAAAAATATGGCTGCTTACTATGGAGGTGAAGCGTGCGCTGCACCCAATTGTTCTATTTCTAGGGCAAAAAAACCGCAATTCGCCTTTTTTTCGATTTTCCTAGAGATCCGGAAAGGTAACACACTTTATCAAACATGCATAATTTGCTCTTAATTCGATTATTTTCGAGAAATGACAAATTAGTCATACACGTATTAATTCACGTATTGTGGTTGTTTACATTGGGAGATTTAATTTTACACATACATGCAAACAAATAGCATTTTTAACATCTTTTATTATTAATTAGGTGCCTGAAATAGATGATCAATTATCATAGAAAAGATCTAGATAATCAACAACTATAATTTATATAAACGTGGTTTAGTGCTGTGTGCTATTCATTTTGAAACTTCACACTTTATGAATAAAGATGAGAGGTATGAGCAGACGAAACAGAAATAATCGTAATTGATTATAAGAAATGTCTAACCATGTATGCATGTCTTGAAATAAAAATTGTGGGTATTTTTGAAAGTGATTTGCACGACTTTAATTCTGTCAATGAAATTTATATAAAAATTTGAACGCATTGATTTGTTTAATAACTACTGACATATACGGGAACATTCATAAACCACGTAGCCAATTTGTGTATGTAGGGGGTGAGGATTTGACCACTTATGACCACAAAGGGGAGGGAGGAGGATCCAGTAATGACCATGTGGTCAAATTAATTTTAAAACCGTTAAAAATTCTGCACAAAGGTGAAATGGATATAAAAGACCTAAATTTTGTGGAACTTATATTGACGAACCTATTGAAGAAATGAATATAAGAACCTACATCGATGAATTTGAACGCCATCATGAAATCCATCAAAAGAAAAGTGGATTTTGTCGAATCAAGTCGAAAATTTTCTCAGAAATTCATTCCTATCATGGATAAATTCTTAATAAATTACGAATTATGATAGAGGTGGGACCAAATCGAGCAGAGTAAACAAATTAATGAACTTTAATGAAGATTTTCTTAAACTTGAAATAGCATACAGATAAGGGCGGCATAATCTCTTGAATTTTCACGCACAAGGGTAAATGACCCTAACATCAAAATAATCGTTAATTAAATTCAAAGTTATTAATGAGCCGCCAAATGTCGCATATCGGGAAACATTACACAATTCGCTACTATGTAAGTCGGTAAAGTTACAGGTAAATAATTTTGCTTGTCTTTCGAGGCAAATCCGGTGCGCGTGGAGAACACAGCACAATATTGTTGACCAAGTCGGGAACTCCGGAATCTTGCCAAAGGCAGGTGCGAAAGACAGGTTCGTGAGTGGCTAACTTATCTAAGGAAAGCAAGGCTTGAGAAGCCCCATGGCCACGTGACTTAGAAGACCCCCCCGTTACCTGCGATTTCCGTAGATATATCCCGCGTAGCCAAATCCCACGTTGAACTTATGTCTCTCTCTGCATACCTGCGTTGACTTTTCCGAGCCGCGTAAAAATATCGGGTACGATGCTCAGACGGGATTGTTGGCTTCGCTGTCCAACATTGAATATCGGCAGTACGGCACTTCTCTAGCGGGTGCTTCGAGTTCTCGTTGCGAACTCCTCTACCGTTGTCTTTCACGGAACGACCGCCACTAATTTTTCTTCGTGTCGGAGTTTTTCGGGAAGCACTGCATTCCTTTGCTTCTCCGTTGCCGAAAACTCTTTTGTCAAAGCTTTCGCACTTGTTCGGATATTTTGGTTCGTCTCTCCCACCGTGATTCACGCTCGCCGCTATTTTCTTCCGACGACCCTTGACCACGCTGTCCTCTGCATACATTCGGACGCCTTCATTCTTCTGTCTTACTCCATTGCTCTCTCTCTCTCTTTCTTCTCCCCGTTTTTTTTCCTTCTCCTCCTAGGCGACGCTCCTCGTTTCTTCCGCCGACTTTCCTTTTTTTTCATTGGTTGGTTTTGTTTATTTTTAACCAATCGCATCTTGGTTGTGCTATTCTCAGCGGCGGGGGAGGACGATTGAGAAGAAGCTGCTTGATCTATCTCTTTCCTTACGTCATCGGACTCTTCTGGCTTCTTCTCCTCGCCTCTATTTTATTTGACAATTCCACTTGTCGGATTTTATATATCTTCATGGTTTTGGAAGCTGTCATTACTGGACTTGGTAGAAGCGAAGAGCTGGACTTTTCCTTTTTGTTTTTCAGTCTTAAGATACTTATCTTTGACTGTTGGAGCATTTTCTTCATTTGCTCATTGCTGTATTATTCTTGGAAGCTTGCACATTTAAAAACGTTTGAAATGTTGAGAAAAATTCTACAGACTGACAGAACGTTTTTTAATCTCAAGTACAAATAGAATAAATAAATATACTTTAATAAACGTTAATTATGTTTACTTTAAATTTTAGTTAGCACACGTTTCTTTAAAGCAATTTAAATTTTCATCATCAATTTAAATTTCATATTTCATTATCAATCTTTTTTTGATTAATTTTTAACTTGTTTTGAAGAAGCATGTGCTACTGTGAATTTTTTACTAAATTTGGCAGTAAAAATAATTAATTTTAATTAAAGCGTATTTGTTTAATTAAAGAGTATTTGTTTATTATATTTGTAGTTGAAATTAAATCCATTTTTCGAAAAGTAGAAAAACGTCTTTTCAGCATTCTCGAATCCATTCTACGAAAACCTCCTTCAGCTGCTTTGACACTAACGTGAATGATCGTCAACACTAAAACGATCTCCGTGGAAATGCTTGATGAACAAAATATTACAAGAAGGAATTAAATAACTGATTTGTCTTTTTGCAATATTTAATTTTTATTATAAAGTGCAATACAAGAACCCTATTCATACAAGAACCCTTTTCAAATTCCGAGAATGAGCTTTAGCTGTGACGCAGAAATCATTTTAAAGTATTTAGCTAAACTTCCTAATATGCAATGGAAATTCATTTAATTCCTTCCAAATTTACGTCTATTTTATTGCTCAACATTCACGTTAATATACAAAGCAATTCCAATTTACCAAAAAATGCAAACTGCATTATGGACACCTTAGTGTGCCATACAACTCGTACCCAACGTAAAAGACAGGCCCTGGTGCGGAAAAGTCACCTCTGACCATAGTAACCCAACCTTCATTTCTTTTCCAACAAACGAAAAACTATTGTTAAAATCCAAGATAGAAACACTGATTGTTAAAATTCAAGGAGTTTTACTGCGGCCTTCTAGAAACTACCAGGCCTGAACATAGAAAAGATAAAACATTGTTACGTCTCTCGTTGGCCTCGGGTGGTGCCGTGACCAACGAGAGAGAAGGCCTCCGCAATGAAACTGAATACATTGTTACATCATCATAGATAGTGCAAATTAAGGGCTTATTATTGGTAGAAATACGAATAACAATGCACTATCTATGTGATGCAACAATGTATTCAGTTTCATTGCGGAGGCCTTCTCTCTCGGTGGTCACGGTGGTGCTATTACAGAAGTTAGTTCAACGTCACAATCTTAGTGCTTCAACAATACGTTATTGACGTCATGTTCAGGCCTGGTAGTTTCTAGGAGGCCGTGGTTTTACCAACGCCACCTAAAGACAAGGCCTGGGCGCTGAAATTTCATTACATTGTTACATCACCTCAGTAGGGAAAATTCAGAGCTTATTATTGGTGGAAATACGGTTAAAGATTCCCTACTGAGGTGATGTAACAATGTAATGACGTTTCAGCGCCCAGGCCTTATCTTTAGCGCCTCTGGTTGGTTCCTGATTCCTCTCATGGGCCGCAATAGTGCCATTGGCATCGACAACAAGCTGCTCCTCTACAAGACGATTATTCGGATAATACTGGTCAATGGCTTGCCAGCGTGGGCGACTGTATGCAGCAGTAGATGGAGTGAGCGTCGACCGTTTAAGAATGCTACCTGAGGATTATTGCCCAATTAGACAGGAGACTGTAAAAAATCAGTCCTTCCATATTGATAGTGGTAAATTGTTCAAGACCTCCTGCGAAGAATCAAGTGGAATAAATATACACTCCACTGTTTGATTGTCGATTGCTGCTACCAAAATAAAAGACAAAATGACGGACATTTTGAACTGCGACATTTCCACGCATACATTACGTAAACCTGCTCTTGCTACTGTTGGAGAGGAAACGAAAAATTGCCATTACAGCTTATGACATCATCAATTTCCTATCACTTAGTAATCAGCGTCTACAGTTACTTTCAAACAGTAAGTGCCGATTCCGGGAGATTTTTGAATTTGCCACTTGAACCTGTCACTTTGGATTATCCCAAAGGCGTGAGTCCTATACTGCATAATCCAAGCGTAGACAATGTCTAATCCCAGTTAACTATACAGTATCAGTTACAAAGAATATTATGGGTTTCTTTCTGATCGTTATGAGATACTTCAATTTTTCATAGGATATAAAGGTGTATTTTAAAGATAATTTTAAAAAACTGAAATAAAAATACTTTTGACTCATATTACCACATTAAATATTGCTGTTTTCCTTCTTAAAGACACACCTAAACAGCATGGTGAATGATTACAAAAACAGAACAATAAATGCAGCAATGCCGACTACATCCAAGGTAAATTTTTTTTACTATAATAAATAATGGATTTAAGTGTATAGGAAGAGTGTTATTAACATATTTTCCCTTTACGAATGTCATTCTTGATTTTGATTTTGTTTATCTGAAGGGAAAATTTGATTGGACAAAAAAAGAGGTGGGCTTAGTGCTAAGCTGTTTTTTCTATGGCTACATCTTAACGCAAGTTCCTTCTGGGTGGTTATGTGAAAAGTAAGCAATTGTTTTTAATTATAAAGTTACAACATTTATAAAGCAACTGAATAAATAAAGTGACAAGGTTAATTGATATTAAAGTCATTCCCTATCAAAAATGTTTGATATCGTAGGCGGTTTTATTGGCATAATGAAATATTAGGATTTGCACATAATGACATGTTTCGTTTCATTATGTGCATTTCCCCGAATATATCCTTAATCATTTTTGTTTTTTTTATTAAATAAATCGCTGCCATTTGACAGTAATAATTTTCCATTTCGATTACTATCTAAATGTATACGAGTTTTATACCAAATTACAAAACCAAAACATACCGCTTTGAGAGTTCGTGTTTATTTTATTGAATGCCACAGATATAAGAGATATTGTTCTGAATATGAATTAATAAAAGAATTAATATTAGCAAATCGTAAAGTCATTTTCTTAAAGGGATTTTTTCTTCAAATTAAGATATTAATAGTTCGTATTATAGAATTATTTTCTTATAGATACTTTAGATATATTTTTACAACATACTTTAATACATATTCACATAGCCATATAAATAATATATAATATGGATAAGAAAAAAGACATTAACGAGGTTTTATGCGATATTAGCATTCAAATCACAGATATAGGATACAGGTACTATACAACAATATTCTTAGTAGCACAACAAGAAAAGAAAGGGCTTTGAAGGATGGAGGATGATATCTATTCGAACGGCTGAGTCTGTTGTAAGCTTATATAGCAGTCGAGTCCTCTTATTGAAACATATTGAATCCTAATAGCCGAGCCGAGTCCTATGAGGTCAAGCGTTGTCCTCTATGGAAATGAAACGAATCACAGAGTACAGTATTATAGCATACTTCATGACAATTATTTTGAGAATCTCGTTTCTGTAACTTAGGCCGCCAGACTGTTTTGAAGTCCGTATGTCTACCTATATACAAGCCCAGATCATCCATCCATCTCCGCTATAATTTGATGTCCAGTAGGAAAATTGCATAATTTCGTATTCTGCGTACTCTCCGGATAAGAATTCTTAAATGTCAGACCCCAGACTCGTCAGAGAAGAGTACATGACGACACTTGTCAGATCTCCAAAATGATGTTCAGTGTACTTATAAAAGATGGTTGCTTTGCAAATAAAATGTCGTACATCTATGATAAAATAAACCTCTTTATAGAAAGTGGAATGTCTCCCTCTTTCTCTTCTGGGAACGATGTTCAAACTGATTTAGCCCTTACAGGTCGTACAATATTGTGCGAGATTGCGTATAGTTTGAATTGACAACCGGGGTCCTGTTCCCATAAGAAGCTCTCGCTGGAACTGGAAAACATATGTCATCTGTTCCGATGACTGTTAACAATAGATAACAAGTCATCTATTAATAGTAGTAAGCTTGAACGTTCTTGAACTTGCCTTCTTCGAACATTTTCCGTATCATGGAATCGGGTCCATAGTCCAAAAATGACATTTCGTGACACTGAAAATGCTTTTGCTACCATTCACTCTGTCTAACCTACCTGTGTATTAATAACTGCGGTGATGATTCCGTGAATTTCACCATTGTGACGTAGTTCGAACCGAAGACTTCAAGAAAAGATCTATCACCGATGCGGCAGAATAAGGATCTAAGTCATACACTATTCGCGTTTTCTGTTTCGGCTAGGTATAATATAACAGGATTGGTATGCATAATGTTCCAGCGTCAGTCGTTTCTTTTATTGCCGAATGCATTTCAAATTTAAATAAAAAGGTTAATTATAGCAAATTATGGATTTCTTTCCTTTACCAGATTTCCATCATAGGGTATATTTACGTGTCTTTATCAAATTATGTATATTATAAAGGGAATATTATTAAGAGCTTTCATCACAGGATTTTAGGAGTAAATCATGGACTTATTTTTTGTCAGGTTTGGCGGTAAAATCATACTCATCACCGGGTTAGGAATGACGAGTCTGTTGACAATGGCAATCCCCGAAGCAGCAAAATTTAATTTGTACGCTCTGATTGGAGTTAGAATTGTCCAAGGAACGTTTAGTGTAAGGTGTTCTTATTATTAAGTCTTCATCATTAATTAATAAATAAAGACTCATTTTATTCAAGAGACGGAGGACGGAGAATATTAAAAGTTATCTTAACCATTACATTATTAACTGAAAACAGAAAAGTATTTTAATATATATTATCTATGCGATAAACAACCATATTTATATCATGTTTTCAACAGTTTATTAAATTAAAAATAGAGCCAAAGAAAAAATGCTATTGAAAATGAGAAACATTTGAATAAAATTCTTTGAGCATTTAATACTTGAAAATTAAACTGAGTAAGATGTTCAAATTTCCATATTTCTCCATCTTTTCATTAGGCCGTTGCATTTCCTTCACTTCATACAATTGTTGGCGGATGGGCTCCGGAAGAGGAGAGAGGCCTGCTTATGTCCCTTGCCTATTCTGGTAAATTGGAATCTAATCATTTTAAAGCAGTATTTAAAGACTATTTTATACCGCATAAACATTATACCAAATAGAATTCCGTATTAGAAAATATCAGGTCGTTGCATATCTTTAATGACCCTCTAGAAAGGCCATTCGAATAGCCTTCAGACGTGCTATTCGAAATAATCCCCATTGCAATCCAAACATTGTTGCCAACGATTTGGCAGCTTCTCGAGCCCTCTCCGATAGAATCCATGGTCACGGGACTCAATAAACTCCCGAAATGCGTTTTCGACGTCTGCTTGGGTTGGAAATGTTTTCCTCCGGAGAAAATTGTCCAGATAGGGGAGAGATCCGGAGAATATGGGGTGTGTGGAAGCACCTCGTAGCCCAGAGCCTGTAGCACCTGCACGGTCGTTCGTACAACGTGCGGACGCGCGTTATCATGCAGCAGAAGGACGCCTTTGCGATGCACAAGTGCAGGTTGTTGCTGACACAGTTTTGTGTGCATACGATGCAGTTCACGACAGTAGGTCGCAGCGGTGATCGTCTCCCTCTGCTGCAGGAAGCTGCAATGCACTACACCACGGATGTTCCACCAAACTGTAACCATGAGCTTCCTGGGGTGCAACGGGGGTTTAGGGAACTGTCGCGGGGAGTCATCAGCATCCAGCCACTGTGCTGGCCTTTTCCTATTGTCGTATAGGAGCCACTTCTCGTCGCAGGTGAAAATGCGATCAAGAATCCCGCTTCTTCATGGTGCAAAAGCAATTCCGTACACACCTCTAACCGACGCTCTTTTTGGTTTTCCGTAGATTCATGTGGGGCCCATTTGTCCTGCTTTTTCACCTTGCTGATGATCCTGAAGTGTCTACTGACAGTCGACGCTGATACAGCATGATCCCCTGCAAGGCCCCGAACAGTTTTTGACGGGTCCTGTTCCACGGGATCAGCGTCATTCAACATGTTGGGCGGTCTGCCGCGTGGCTCACTTGCCAGGTCCGTCACTCCCGCCCCGAATTTTCGGAACCAACGTTGGACAGTACGTTCGTTTATGGTGCCTACACCGAATACCTTATTGATGTTTCGAGAGGCGTCGGATGCAGTGTGATTCAACCTGAACTCGTAATGCATTATCACACGTAATTTGTATGAAGTCATGACTATCTTCGCTTGGGTTCAAACGCTATTAAATATCATCGCAGACATGCAAATATTAGGCAGCTGGTCGCTGATAGGTTTATCTCTGGGAATGTACCACTTTGTTATGGGTACTTGCTACTAAACGTGGAAACCGTGCTGAAGCGCGGAACCCACCTCGAAATCCGACATTTGATATGCAACGACGTGATAGAATTTTACTAACAAAATTGCTTATAACCTGTAAATAAAAGGAATGTGGAGAAATACATCTTGCCGTACTCATTTATAGAAAGCAATTTTCTTTGTAATTTCTAATCATTCTTGTCTCTAAAACTGGAATATCTATAATTTAGGAATGTACGTGGGAACACTGCTTAATTTTCCACTTTGCAGTCTAATTGCTGATTACGTCGGTTGGCCTTATGTATTCTACATTACGGGTGAGAAAAAATGTTCATTGAAATAAAATTTGAATTATAATTTTAAAAATGTGAGTGGTCACGTGAAAAAGGACTTGAAGCGAAAATAACAGATTCCGAGAAAAACTCGTTTAAAGTTTAACACGTGTACGAACATGGCATGTAACCCTGCCAGTGACGCTATTTATACTTGAATTTATACTATAAATAAATTTTATAGCTATGGGGATGTAAACAGCAGCTGGGTAAGAATTCCTGAAGTGGGCCCCTCAAAAACAAATGTCGTGAAACTTAAAACTTTTATTATAATTTGGTAGTACCTAATGGAGTATTAAAATTCCCAAGATATTTTTGAAAAATTTGCATTTGTTAAAAAGTTTTAAGCAAATACATGTTTTTGGTACTTTTTGTTTAAAAAGTCATATCTCAAGCTAATTTTATCAAATCACTTTGAAATTTTAAAGATTACAAGTAAAACGTATATATTTCAGAACAAAATATAAGAGAATGAGAAAAAAATTTTTTTGTGTAAAAAAATAAATTTTTATTAAAAAAAAAAAAATTTTATTAAAAAAAAAAGAATATTTTTAATGTTCTCAATCGATTTCAACAATTTTGAAAAAACACATTGAATCTGTATTTATTAATGACTAGCAGAGGACCCGGCGTTGCCCGGGATAATTACGCTTGTAGGTAAACAGAACAACCTCAAAAAGCTAAATTAAACCTCCAAATTGGTTAAATAATAACTCAATCACTGCAATATAGAGCGAAGGGACAATCCATTCTAAGAAAAATCCGAAAGACAGGAATTTACCTCTTCACTGAAAAAATCCATTCTAGGTGATATACCGGGACTTGATTTACCGAAAAAAAATTTTTTAAAGGCTCACAATGGATGGACCTCTCCAAGGATGCCTTCAAGTCTTAATAATTTTTTACTCACGTAATCTTACTTTAGATGTACACTTGATGTTGTTGCAATTTCCTTTCTTCTTTCGATGTCTTGAAGCAAAAATTGGCCATTCATCACTTTGTGTAGCCTAGCGGTCGCCGATTCTTCTATTTACTTGCTTACCATTTGCTCAATACAGCACGGAGCTAAAGGAGTGCTTCCTCTATCGTCTTTCACTCTTTCTCAATAGTCTGCTAACTCATTATCTACAGTTACTGATCATTTTTAAAGATTTTCAAGAAATTGTTAAGTTCTAAGAATTCTCTTTTCTAAGAAAAGCCTGAATAACAGGAATTCTATGCATTGAATTCTATATTGCACAAACTTTGTCTTGCATTGTTGGTCATGAGACATATATTGTTGATCCTTGCATAGTGTTGGTGCAATGCGTGTTGACGCCATTGTTGATACATATTGTTGCACAAACTTTTATTTGCATTGTTGGTCATGAGAGTTTGTGAGTTTGAGAGTTTATTGTTGGTCCGTGCAGAGTGTTTGTGAATTGCGTGTAGGTACCATTGTTGATACTTATTGTTGCAACAACTGTCTTGCATTGTTGGTCATGAGATATTTCTCATTAATATGCCCTGCCATAACCATGAATATCGATTTTTTTTTATCAATAATTATTATTTTTTCGAAATCTGAGGTAGACAGTGACCTTCCTCATGCTTTGATGGTCATGTATGCGAAATTTTATCAAGATCGGAATAAAACTGTAGATTTGTATAAAACACAAACAAACAAACAAACAAACAAACAAACAAACAAACAAACAAACAAACAAACATCCTTCTTTATATATATAGAAAGATTTAGAATTTGAAAAAAAAATTTTGGTGATCTCTGTTTATACGCGAATGCCATCAATTTTTGTCAAGCTATTCAATCGTACCACTGCAGTCGATTTTTGTCAAGCTGTTAAGATCGCGTCGACTTCGGCTGTAAGCAACTGCTATGATTCTTGCTTTACAGGGAAGCTTCCTATTGTTGTCAATATTGAAAGATGAAGAGTTACTTGCTTAACAGTCCAGTGGTACGATTGAATAACTTGACAAAAATTGATGGCATTCGCGTAAAAACAGAGATCACCAAAATTTTTTTCAAATTCTAAATCATTAATAAATACAGATTCAATGTGTTTTTTCAAAATTGTTGAAATCGATTGAGAACATTAAAAAAAAATCATAATTTTTTTTTTACCCAAAAAATATTTTTCTCATTCTTTTATGGTTTTTTTATGAAATATATATGCTTTACTTGTTATCTTTAAAATTTCAAAGAGATTTGAAAAAAATACCTTGAGATATGATTTTTTAAACAAAAAGTAAAAAAATGTATTTGTTTATAACTTTTTAACAAATGCAAATTTTTCAAAAATATTTTGGGAATTTTAATACTCCATTAGGTACTATCAAATTATAATAAAAGTTTTAAATTTCACGACATGTTTGTTTTTGAGGGGCCCACTTCAGGAATTCTTACGAAGCCGACGCGATCTATATTAAGCCATGGCACTACGTCAGTTGGCATTGTTGAAACGTCACGAAAACCGATGGGATATTTTAAATATGAATTTTGTATTTTAGATAACTAAGTAAATACAGTACAATAAAATGCATTAATGCCAAACATGAGTCATTTACTTTTTTAATAAATCATTTTATTTTAAATTTTAAATATCCTTATTTTGTTTTTAAATTTCTTTCTGCAAGACGTCACAAAATCCATGTTTGCATGATGTCACAAAATCAGTGCCACGGCTTGTTTAGATCGCGTGGGCTTCAATTCTTACCTCAGTGCATACCATATGTTCATGCAAACAAAAACAATAATTTAACGTGTTTGCTGAGGTGCATGAGAAAAATAATTAAAATAAAAAAATTATACCCTATAATAATGTTCTGTTTAGACTAAAATAAAGTTGAAACTCCATCGATTTTAAATTACAAAAAAGAAAACAACAAAAAACAATCTTCAATGAAGGGTCAGGTCACTTTCCATGTGACTATTCACAAATATCAAATGAATTTTTTAAAGAAATATTGAATAAAGCTTGTAAATATATCATTTTCTAAAATAGCTTGTAAATTAATCAATAGCTTAGAAATTGTTTTTTTTTAAATTTGTTCGAATATTACTCGTAATTTGTTATTACTGTAAAAACAATTGTACTACTGTACAGATACTATTAGTTAATTAGTATATCTCAATAGAATGTACTTAGTGATCGATTTTTAAACCGATTTTCTTCCATTAGGTTCTCTAGGTATTATTTGGACACTTCTGGCTATTTTTTTAATATACGACGATCCGCATGTGCATCCTTTTATTTCCAAACCAGAAAGAGCTTATTTAGAACATACACTGGAGCAACCTGCAAGCCACGTATGTTAACACTTCATGCATCCCTTCGTTCACTAAACTTTCGCCAAGGCGCTTATTAAAATATATAATAATTTTTGTATTTTTAAACTGTATAAATTGGGTAATACCGAATTTTACATTACTTTCGGAAATAATAATCTACAAGTGTTATTCAGATTTCCTTGATGTATATTTCAAAAAATCGTTACTCTGTAATAAAGTAACGTGACCTCTGCGATATCAAACGAAAGATAAAATCAAAATGCAAACAGGACTAAGTTTTTTTCCCTAAGCAAATAGCTGCATCCTAATTTTGCGTGCACAGGTACAACATACTGTATGAGAAATTCAAAAAAAGGCTGTTTAGCCTATGGAGGAAGATGGTTCAACCTGGTTTATCAGATCTGGTTCAGTGTGACTTTTTCTTTTGAGGCTATGTAAAGGACAATAAATAAAAGTTGTAAAATTTCAAGGGAGAGATGGACACTCATTTCCATTTTTTAGGAAGCTCCAACTTTTATATGAAACATTTTTCTTTAGCATTTTTCGTTTTCAAGATATTTAGCCTCACTACACTCCGGTATATACACTCATTGTCAGACAAAAAAGTTGCACCCATAGAAAACCTATGGGATTCTATAGAACGTTCTGTTAAGACTCCACCGCAGGGACAGATCAAATCCACACTCAAAAATCCACACTCAATTTTTTTCTGCGAAGGGAGAGATTTTTGCATATGAGTATTTTTCTAAAAGAAATTTCAATAAACTTTCGCAGTGTATCAGAATTGTTGAATATCAAACTGTATTAGAATATTATTTGATTATGAATAAAAATTATTTTAAAGATTTTTAAAACATTATAAGTGAACAAGTGCTTTCAAATATTTAATTAATTCGGAGATTATTTGAATATAGTCATACGAAAAGCTGTTGGAATCCCGTTTTTCTGCAATCAAATGGTAAGTATAGCCCGTGATTGAAAGCGTTTATTCATTTGTGATATTTTGGATGTTTATAAAAATTATAAACTATTATCGTGAAGAAAAAAAAATAATTGAAAGTTATACAAATTTCTAATGGCCAATATCGCAATTAACAAAGAAATGGCGCTGGTACGATTTAGCGAAGCGTTTAAAGTAAAAAGCGGAGTTTAAAACTGTTCAAGAGAAGGCTTGTTTGCCAAACATCTCTTTATCACAGATTTCGCAGGTTTCTCTGGAAACCAAGCGTAACTTTATTGCAACCACTCAACATATTTGCTTCTGTCTTTTCACTTAAAATGATTCAAAATCCAGAGGGACACACTTTAGCGAAAATAAAACGCTTGAGAAAGTTGAGAAACTAGAAAATTAAAGGGGAGCAGAATCTCATAACTACTAATTAGTACAACCTCTGGCAAGATGGGCAAATAAATGCATCCAAATTAGATGCGTCAGCACGAATTTATTGAGCCTATTTTACAAGCTTCCAAGCTTATTATTATTTTAAATATAACTCGAGAATCTTTTTATAATGATATCATATCATTTTATAGTATAAACTCTTAGATACTAAATATATTTTAAATAATTTGCACAAAAGAAATCTTGAACTTAAACATTTCATGTTGTAATTCGTTTATTTTGCAGGATTTAGCAATTCCTTGGAGACAAATTCTCACTTCTCGTGCTGTGTGGGCTATCAATATTTCTCATTTGAGCGCAAACTGGGGGCTTTACACTTTCGCCTTAAATTTACCGCTTTATATGGACAATGTCCTCAAATTTCAAGTCAAAGAAGTAACGCCCATGAATTTGTGATAAATTTTATAATAATACGTAGATGTTGTGTTAAAACTGAAAAGCAAACCACATTTTTGTTTTCCCATTTCAGATTGGACTGCTCCTAACAATTCCTTATGCTTGTACATTGATAGTAAATTTAACAGCAGGTCAAGTGAGCGATATAATGCACAGGAAGAATATTCTGTCATTAACGAAAATGAGAAAATTATTCAATACAATAGGTGATTAGATTTTTTATTATAATTTTGAATAAGAACAATCCCATTAAATAAATAGGCTCGGTTGCTTCTTATCTTAGATGCAAAACAAGATATTACACATTGAAATATTCACAAATTAAATTACATGTAAAGAATATGTTAACTTTATATTTCAAGGAATTATTCTAATAACCAGATTACTAGTACTGCTGTTTAGACGCATTGATTTTATGTTTAGGCGCGATAATTAAGAGACATTTGAAACCTAACAATTTTTAAGCATTCGGTGTTTTAGATTTGTTTGCACGAATGAAGTAATAATAAATTTTTCTTTTTTTAATTTTTCTTGAATAATTTTCTAGGTATGGTATGCCCCGCTATATTAATGGCAGTTTTAACAATATTTTCTTACCATCAGCGTTTTGCCGCCGTCGCAACTATCTCTTGTTGCCAGGCGATCGCAGGAATTGCTTTTGCAGGTAAGGAGGGGGGGAGGAGGGAGATAGGGAAGTAATACCTAATAATTATTTTATTTAAAAGGTGAGCATATTATTTCTATAGTTTTCTAAAGCAGAAATTGCTTTAAATACCATCCAATTTTTAATTTATTTTATAAAATCAAATCATTTCTTAAGATTAATTTTATGAGGGAAGAAAGGTTGAGAAATTGATTCTAAAGTAAATTCTAAGGTTCTTTCGAGAAAGAAAGAGTAAAAAAAAAATAACAGACTATCTTTGCAGATGGTACTCAACAAAGGTTTTTTAATAAATGCAGTATAAAGATCTATTGCTTTAAATAGAGAATTTGCCTGTTGTGTGTGTGTGTGTGCAGATAGAGAGAGTGTTAATATTGCAGATAAGAAACACTCTTAGCAGGACGTGTTCTACAATCTTTCTTACCAAGATACTACACAGTCTGCAGTTGCACCCACTCTAGTAAAATTTAATACAAAATGGGCATTCGGCTATTTTTTTTCCCGCGAGTGAAGACAGAATGTGGTTATTTCTATTTTGACTTCATGAAACGGAGAGTTCTCTGTACGGTCCTTCTTGATGAAGTTGATGGGAGGCCTTACGGTATATAGAAAACATACAGAATTTCGACCGGTTTCGTCTTTTATTCCTGGGTTTGTCCTTTGTTCCTGACTGAGTTCTATTCTTTTTAAGGCCTCCGTCAACTTCAATTTTGACTATCGAAGAATTTATCGCAGAAATTCTAATTCTAATAGAACACAAATAATTAATATAATCTTCACTTGGGACATAATCCTTCTTTAATTGGAAGCAAAAGTTTCAAGCTGAAGTTTCAGTTCATCGAGGCAATAAATGCGACAAAAGATATTTAATTCAGAATAAATAAACCAGATAATTATAGTTCAGCTTAGATAAACCAGACTGAATTAATGCTATCTCTGACTCATTCAAGTTGCACTTTAATGCCAATTAACTCTTCAAATTGGATTTCTTTTGAACAGAATCGGCTACTGCTCAGAATACGTAATTAAAATACATGCAAATGATTGCAGCGGTTTTGTGGCTTTCTTGCACCGTTCTGTTAGCATTGCATTTATGAAGTTTAATTACGTGAAACAAGCAGATCTTTAAGACTCACTTGAATTGCCTGCCATTTCAAAATTCAAAATTTATAGCTCATTTTTCTTTGCGGGAGAAACTTTGACAAGGTCCATCGATCTGAAATAGTTGAAAATTGGTTCAAGCCACGATTGCAAACCGACAGTATGCCACATTTCTACCGCCAAGTCTGTGACTTCTTAATAACATTCTGTTAAACCCGTTGTGATTTTGTCAACATCCTGTATTTCGAATCTCATTACATTAAATAACAACTTGTTTTAGAATATCATGTTTTCCCAATGAAAATATTTTAGAAAATTGAAGAAACCTAAAAGTTACATGCACGTTTTGTGCTTTGTAGAGTTACGAAAATTTAGAATAAATATTTTACGATTAATAAAATTTTCTTCATATACTACAATTTTTAAGAAATATTATTAAAGCCATGTCATTAAGAAACTCTAATAATGAATCCACATAGTGTTTTAAGCCGATCAATGATTCTTTAAACGTTTTTCTGTTTAAAGCTGTCCAAAGAAGCTAACTTTCGAGTTTGCTGACGGAAGTATTGCATAGATCATCGTTACAACATATGTAAAATTGGTCACTTAATAAAGAGGGATTGAAAAAAGGGTAAAAGGAAAATAAAAATATCAATTTGTTACACATAGGTAATGAGAATCAGGAACGGATAACATTAGTGACTGCTTCCTTACTAGCAAGTGATTAAGCAGTGTTCCCTCAATCGAGTTTACCTATTTCGATAAGGGGATGCCTGGACTATTTTAAGAAGGGGACACAATAGGAAATGCCATTTAGAAATTCATGGAAATGTATACTTTCTAAGACATATCAAAGATATTTGGCTTGATGCAATGTCTATATTGATACACCAGAAGGGAAATTCATGAAGAAATCAAACACCTTTTTTTTTCATATAGAGGATTGCTTATTCTATTGAATAAATATGTAGGTCTGAAGGATTCATTAATCTTATCGATATTGCAAAGAGTCTTGAAATCCTAGTCTTCAAAAGTTATTAACGATGAATCCTAGTCTTTGGTATGATATTAATCCCCCAATGTCACAGTTGAACAAACGCTTAAATACGTTTCCAGAATGTGGAAAAGAAACGCGTTATTAGCTTATTTAAAAACCCTCGCATCATTTATCTGTTCATTTAAAATGGTAAAACAACTGAAAATAATAATGAAAGAGTCAATAGATACGTTATTCACTTATGTGGGTTTTAAAGTATAAATCTATTTCTTTAACAGGGGGATTCTTTTATAACCATGTGGATATTGCACCCCAGTTTGCAGGAATTTTGATGGGAATGAGCAACATGTTAGCACAACTTCCAGGAGTATTTTCACCTACTCTAGTGGGAATCATGACACCTAACGTAATGAATATTGTCACCATACTCTAAAGTTATATTTTTTTAAAATGCAGAATAAATACTCATTTCTAATTTTTACAGGGTAGAAGAAGCGAGTGGGCTATAGTCTATTATCTTTGTACTGGAATGTATGCCCTAGGTGCTGTAACTTATCTCTTTATGGGCACAGCCGAGCATCAACCGTGGGCAATGGAGAAACCTGACCATTTGGTCTTCGAAGCGCCAACAGAACGTCTTCGTCCCTTAGACATGGCTCCTCACCGAAGACCGTCTCTTAAAAAGCCAGGATCCAGGAAGTTACAAAAATGACGATAAAAAAAATAACATTTTTAAATGAATCTATGTTCTTTCGTTTAATATTACGGCTTCTTTAAGTTAGAATAGATATAATCTAGAAGGACTTAGGAACACAGTTAATTAAAATATGTATAATATAGAAAGATTTAGGAACAGCGTACATGAAACAAAGATAGCCAGTAATGCATTACGGTAGCAACTAATTTATTCTTTTACTATTTAGAATAATTTTTAAAGTTATCTATCGAATTATTTATAAATGTTTCTTTTTACATTTTTTTATATTTTTAAAATTATATTTGATATTAAATATTTAATAAAATAAATCTTTTTTAATAAACACGAGAAGTTCTTAACGAAGTAATGCAAGAAAACCTCCTGAAAACTGTGATAAAAAACCCACATTAAAACTCTTTAAAATATTTCTACCAATTTTTATTACTCACAGAGCATCTATTTAATACATTAACACATTAACTAACCAATACAGATAATATTATTTACATATACTGGCCCTAAATTAGAAACCTTGATGCAAATGAATACAACGATTGCTAATTAATGGCTTATTAATGCAAATTACGTGATGACGAGCAAATTGTGATTAGGTACAATTATTTTTATAAGTGCTAATTTTGATAACGATGAAAACGAAGCCCTTTCAGAGGTGCCCGTTGAAAACTGCCTCATTGTGGGTTCCCCTCGTGCTGGAACAACGATTTCAAAAACTGATGAACTTACTGAAATTTCAAAAGTTAAGATCTCTAAAATATTCAGTGATGGGGAAAAAACAAGAAAGTTATTCTTCAAGAAAGTATAGAAAAGTAGTGAAAACCCTGAGTTCAAGGAAATTGACTCCTTTTTTTTTAAAATCATATATGGTATTTAGAAAATATTAGAGAACTTTCTTTCTTTTCTCATCTTTTC
This sequence comes from Rhysida immarginata, assembly GCA_023313115.1. Lineage (NCBI taxonomy): Eukaryota > Metazoa > Arthropoda > Chilopoda > Scolopendromorpha > Scolopendridae > Rhysida > Rhysida immarginata. Next base: position 11,910,022 of record JAHWFO010001556.1, on the reverse strand, counting down.
GATCGAATGACATGTGTTGCCCTTGAAACCGTTAAAAATTTCTAAGACCACATGACCGCTACCCCCACAACTCCGACCCCAACTGAGACAATCCGGTCCAAACTTCATGGTACGTAATGTAGATGTTGCCCAGATGAACCTGCATACCGAATTTCACTCCTAAACATATCCATATACCATATTGGCCAGATGGACCCCTTTAACTCTGAGCAGTTAAGTAGGATATGCACATGGTAAGCTACATGTAGAATTTCAACTTTCCACATCAAAAAAAAAAACTTAGAAAATATGAAGGGGATAGTCGGGCATGGTAAAACCAATAAAATGCATCATTCTTCCGCTGTCAATTTAAAACTATTGAGAGTGGAATAATGAAGCTATTTGTTACTCATCTAACCCAAGGTAATCTAGAATAACAGGTAGGTCCAGTTTGTCAGAAGTGCTTAACGCGCATGCGTATTGTGACGTCACTGGAATACTTATGGCTTTACTTCCGGCGTTTGCGGTAGCCATTATTCTGGTCACAAAAGAAAACGTTTTCACGTAAAAAAACAAAACTCTTACGTTGATTTCTGAAGAAACGTTTATTTGTAAACTTACTATTTTATAAATTAAAATTTCCTAATGCCTGCATAAATAAAGTTATTAAGAAATAATATCGAAATTATCATCTGTCTCTTAACTGCCAACGGTTCCGACGAATCAATTTCGAAATCTTAACGAGGAATGATAACTAGGCCTAATGATAATGAGAAATACGTTATCGTCCTTGTCTCTGTGTTCGCTGAACTATCCGCACATTGCGCGATGAGTGAACATGAGACCAAGGTAAATGATTTTACATTTTAAAGACATCCACTCCCCTTCTAACGAACTGATATATAACCCTTTTTCTATTTAGTCTCAGTAAATTTCACTTACCTTGGTCGCATGATCAGTTATCGCGCGATGTGCTGATAGTTAACATCAACCCTGTGTTCACATTAAAAAGATAATACGTAAGTACATTTTACAATAATTATAAATTACGTAAGTCCCTTCATATAATGGCATTATTATTTAATTAAAATATATAGCATAAAGAATGAGAATTGTAAAGGAAATGAACGAGTCGTCAAGTGTGGCTGTCGCACGACTGCTTTCATTGCCGCCATGTTTTAGTTTCTGTTGAGGTTTCGATTTAGCGGATATAGGTTTCGATGTATTCCAGTGACGTCAAAATACGCTTGCGCAGTAAGGCAATTTTTACTACTTCCGGCAAACTGACCCCCACCTTGTTCTAGATCACCTTGCATCTAACCCATAAATTAATAATTTAAAGTGATCACGACGAAATAAAATGTTAGAAATTGGTAAAGAATAAAATTTGATGAAGCATATTTCTTAAAAACATTATTAAATATCATTATTTTATTAAAGTTAGAATTTAATTACTTTAGAATTTAATTGAGTTAGCCTTCAATTGCTTTAAATCGAATGTTAAAATCTTTGCTTTATTAGGAGAAAATTAAAGAAAAAATTGCTTGAAGTTGATAAGGTATTTCATGTCATTTGCCGAAAAGCCTATCGTTGGTGCGGATCAAACCACTAAATTAAAGCAAACTCGTCACTCTTATCATTCCATTTATTTTTGCATTATTTTATCAGTTAACCTCAACTGTTTTCGTTCACGTTTAAAGCAAATAAAATTTAAAGTTAAATATTAAACAACCACAGGATAATGAGGTCTGAGCGCAAAAACCATGTCATTACCATCCTTTACGTAGATATTTAAGGATACGAATCTTGAATAAAATTCGTATTTATGGCTATAATTTTTTCATAATGTCGGCATTTGACATTAAAAATATTGGAGAAGAAAATTAATTATCTACAAAGTTATGACTTGAGTTATGAAATACAATGAAGAGTCCGTATACAACGAAGGTTACACTGTTATAATTTTTTTTAAATAATTGCACGCTCACGTTTCTTTAACTTTAAATCATTATCATTCATATTCATTTTCTTAAAATTAAAATTATTGCTAAATCATCGAAGAGTGCAGGCGTTAAGAAAGAGTTCAGATATAAGGATCGGAAAAATTTACATTAAGAACAGAGTGAATTGGCAAGTTTGGCTGCGTGAGAATTTAAATTTGTACCTATATTGTTTTTACGTACCTATATTGCATCAAATATTTTTAGGCCTACATTCCAGGCAATCAGTTGTCCAGTAGATATGCGAGTTCCTTAACATGTAGATGCACAGTGACAACGTGGTCTCAGGACGAAGCGAGAGTCAAATGGTTATTCTCATACTTAATTGATCGAAAAAATTATGTTGTCATCAATGGCACTACCTCCAAAAGCTTCATTTCCTCCTCAGGAGTGCCTCAGGGTTCGATCTTAGGACCATTATTATTTCTCCTGTTTATTAATGGTATACAAGATGTAGTAAAATCATCCTCTTTGTTTTTGTTTGCAGATGACATCAAAGTGGGCAAAATTATTCGCACCCCTCTTGACTGCTTTGATTTGCAGCTAGAAATACACAATTAACTCTTGGTGTATTGAAAATAAAATGCATACAAATGAAAAGTTGTAAGCTTCTCGTACACCCTTAATGGTTTTCCTCTTGATAAACAAACTAACATAAAGGATCTAGAAGTCATTTTTAACCTACTCTGTTAGATTTCTCAATTTCATAAAACTACGCATTCCCAAACCAAACTGATATATTTTATTTATAATGCATTGCCAACAATCTCCCTTTCGATCAATTATGTAAATTAGGCAAGATATTCTCAAATTGCTATTAACTTTTTGAATTATAATGAATTTAAAATTATAATATATGAACATCTAATCTCTTTTTTTTTTTATTACTGATGCTTTTTATTGTAAAAATTTTTGTTTTAATCTTTGTTCTGATCTTCCTTCTTGTTCTTGTATTTGTTTTCCTGTAAGCTGTCATTAGGCATTTCTAAGCCTGTTGCTTACAATAAATAAATAAATAAATAAATAAATAAATAAATAAATGATGGGATTCAGCCGTTTCCTAAATTCTTTCGGGTCTGGCGAATAGGCAATGGGTGGTACTGTCCATGTTCCCTATTTAGACTATCTCTTAAATAAGGTATCATATATTGAAAGTCTGTCCTAAGTATTTATAAATACCACCATAAGATAAGATCAGATAGAATGCCTTGAATAAAATTGTTGGATGAAACTAGAATTCCTCTATGCATCCACTTCACCAACCAACAATTGGGGTTCAAAGTGATTACACTTTAAACAAATTTTTATTCACTTTTTTGTTCATATATAATGTTATTTCCTAATTGTTTACGCTTTAAATATCTTTTACTTGTGTGGAAAATGGCTGTTCTTATTAGCCACAAACTTGCAAAATTCGCCCGTTTTGCCATTGGAAACACTGTTGATGAATTTCAAAATATCATTGTCCTGGTCACAAAAGCAAATTTGAGGAGAATAGTAGTCATTTTCTTTCTGTTGAGGCTTAGCAATTAGAAAATATACTATTTCACGGAGAAAATTCAACGCTATGAAAAATTTATTGCATCATCATTAAAGAATATGTTTAGTGAAACAAGTATGAAAATTTATGTAGTTTCCAGTCAATGCCGTCATTGAAAATTGCAATAAAAAGAGGGACAGATAGTCTGTTAAGCTAACTTTAAGGAAACCGATTTTTTTTTATTCAAAATTTATTTGCTTCTTAAAAAAAGAATAAAACTGGTCTCCCGTGCTTTCGTGTGCCAATGGCTGCTTACGCGTTTCTTTGCACCAACGTTAAATTGCCGGGTGATCTGTTGCACTATGCCCCGTCTAGCCGTTACGATGCGAGTTAGTCGCCGGGAAGCGGCGAAAGTTTTTTCACAAAAATGGTCCAAGATTATTCATTTGCTCCCTCTGTCTTCGTATCATCGCTTCCATAGGTTCAAGACTCTTTAAATTCTCTCCAAAACTAACTAAGGAACCTCCAAACGGAGTGATAATAAAATTCCGAACTGAAATTTATATGGGCAACACGTGCCAAGGTTCCAATAATATATTGATTATAAAAAATACGTGCCAAGGTTCATATTCATAGATTTTAAAGGCATATTAAATACTCATACGGAAAGTGTAGAGGAAATTCTCGAAACAGTCGAATAACTTTCGAATAAAAGGTGCTAGAATCATAAAAGTCAGTATACTTGCGAAAAGTCCTTGCATTGTGTCGATTAATGAAGAAGATAGAAGCTTTGCAATACATGTTTTATTGGAGAAATGCCTAAAAACTGGTTTGGCCTTTTATAACCCGGCTTCTTCAGATTATAATGATGATGATAATAGAAGCTGCTTTTTTAAATTTAAATGAGCTCTAATATTCTCTTTGATTTAGAGACCTATCCTCCCTGCTTTGACAAAGGATAGCCTCTATCCGAAACGTCAGCTTTTTATTTTTTGATTTTTGATTTATTTTATTTTTTATTGCTTATCTAATATATTCCAGGGTTCTTATGTCTCGTCCTTCTCTTCTACATCCGTCAGTGCCCCTAGTGGAAGCGCTGAGAAGTTATGAAAATTAGCTTTCGAACCATGATAGAGCGTGACCACTCTAATAGAAACTCAATCTTTGCTTAAAGAAAACAAAAGCATAAAATTCATAAAACGGGGGAGAATAGTCCATGAATATTCTCACATCGTACATGGAATATTCACGTATAGAACAACAAATGAACGAAATCGCTCCTATTTAATACTTGCCATAGTATTAGGTATATTGATTAAAATTAAACAAAACAACACTAAATGCCCTTCCGATCAATTATAGATTTTCTGGTAATTTCTGATACAAAATTTGTTCTTTAAAATCTTTGCAACAATGGTAAAAAGAGTAGAAAACGTAAGTCCCAACATTAGTTCATTTTTACGCCATGCTTATCTAATGAATTTGTCGTTAAGTTCTTAAATCCCTATCACAAGAGTTTGTCGTTTTTCAAGAGAGCTGCTCTTAAAACATGCATATTGAAAACATTGATCTGGAATCATGGAAAAGTAAAGTGATCTGGAATCATGATTGTGAGTGGAACTTAATATTTTACTCCTGTGATGTAATTCGATGTCAAGTTGCTCCTTCAGCACTTAATCTGAAGTAACTTTGTAAAAATTTTTCCAAGGAAGATATCGTGGACGCGGGTTCGACCCCGGCCGAGGACGACGAGGATTTTTTCAGGGGGAAAATCCTGAGATCACGCACTTCCTTCGGAAGGGAAGTAAAGCCGTTGGTCCCGTGTAGTCGTTTGCCGGCTGCACGTTAAAGAACCCTTGCGAGGCAAAATTTGCGGCCCCTATAACGCCGTCCTGAAATGACCATAGCAGTTGAAAAGGACGTTAATACCAAACAAACCAAACCAAACCAAGGAAGATATGCAAAAAACATCAAGAGATTGAGCTATTCAGATTGTTCCAGGGGTGATTATGAGAAATCGACTGATTTTCCATCTGGCGGAACAGATGCGATGAGTTTTTCGTCATTTTGACTATTTTAAATTTTGATTTCAGAAGGACTTTTCTCCCCCGTTTCACGAGTTTTGCACTTTTGTTTTCTTTATGAGTTCTCACACTGTAAGGTGAAATGAAAGAGTTCACTTTATCGCGTTCAATAGGTAGGGACATCATAGAGATAGTACGGAGGGTTGATTCAGATAAAATGAGACGACTTTAAACGCCGCGTATGACCTTGACGGAATGTGATTTGCATGACTCGTCCACCATTCATGGGGATTAGCTTTGTATACACTTGTTGCTGTTATTTGGGACATTTCGTGCTAAAACATGGCTTCCAAAATCACAGCTTTTTGGAAAGGGTATATGTTTGGCCTTTCCGACGCTAACTTCAGTCTTTCGTGCATTGTGGAATTATGCAAACGAAATGGTATCCAAAGCTACTGTGGGTCGAATAATCAAAAAGAACAAATTGCGACCATCTAATGAACGTGGACGAGCAGAGAAGAAGACCAGAAACAAGCCCCAGCCAACACGCCCAGCTCAGGTGGTGCGAGAAATCCGGTCTGAAGTGCTGAAAGAAAATCCCCCCACACAGAGACGTCTAGCCCAAAGGAAAGGTATTTCACAGGCAACAGTCTCCAGAATAATTCATGACAATCTTGGGCTGGAGCGACGTCATAAAGCGCAAACGTTTGGATCCACATGGACAAGGCATCAAGCCACACAGCCAAGTTATCTGTGGCTTAATACAGGAAGATGGAACAAGAGACGGGCATACGAGTTATTCCCTTCTCTCATGTGCCTGTAAAATCTCCTGACGCATCACCGATGGATTTCTGTGGTTTTGGTCTCCTGAAACGACGGCTCGGAAGTCGCCGACCAAGAACCGTTGATGGGCTATGGAAAGTGTGTCAGCAGGTGTGGAACGAACTTCCCATGGAGTCCCTCAAACTCAGCCCACTTCAGTGGAAATTACGGTGCCGGGCGATAGGCCAACAACGTGGCACAACTGATGGTGGCGCCATGGTATTACACCATCGTAACAGAACTGCAAAGTCGTCTCATTTTATCTGAATCAACCCTCTGTATACCCTCATGCGCGATCTGTGAGCTGCTTTTTTCAGCCAAGTCTGCTCGCAACCGCTCGTTGCAGTCTATTGTTGAAGTGCCAGAATTTAAGAAAATTAGAGCATCTTAAAAAATTTTTCCCTACCTATCCCTGTCTATTGAACGCGATGAAGTGAACTCTTCCATTTCACCTTACAGTGTGAGAACTATACATATACTGTAGAAGTTTCGGATCGGAATTTTCTTATCACTCCGTAAGGTTCCCGGGTAAGAGTAATTTAAAAAAAAATCAAGTATTACTTAAAAGATAAAAATCTATTAATTTCTTGTCAAGATTATACCGATTTTCAAACAGCACGAAGTGTTTTGGGGCCCATCTAAAACTAGAGACGAAAATTTTTTTTATTTGAAACAATTCCGTTTGGATCTTTATGGAGGAAAGTTCTATTATTGAAGTATCTGAAAACGGTGACTTCTCTTCGAATTTTACCTCATTAGAGTAAGGATTTCGTTTTATTTCTTTTATTCATATGCTAGGAAAGTTGGAATTTTAATAGCGGAAACACTTTTGTAAACCGCCATGCAATGCAACGGAACCAGGTACACGTTTACATGTTCAGCTTACCTCAAAGCAAACTGACTCTCCGTTTCCGTGGTTTCCGCTTCACCTACTTGCGCAGTGACGAGAAAAACAGTCTCGTGTCAGGGTTGCCAAATCGTGAGAAAATTCCCGAATTTGGGGAGTTTTATCCTTAATTTTTAGTAAAAGGGAAAACGATATTAGATGCCACAAATTTATATAAAAATAATATTTAAACAAACCCTAACATTAAAAATTTACATATTACTATGCTTACTGTATTAGCCTTTTTTATAGAAATGATTTACACTTACATATTGAGATTACAGGAAATGAGGGTTACTAAAATTAGTTACATGTTGAATGTGGCCACCACCATTTACTGAAAGCAGGTTACACCGGATTACTGCGTTCTCAACTGTAGCTCGTAGCATATACTGTGGGAATTATTATACCATTTTGTGGGAGTTTGAAATCTGGCAACACTGCCTCTCATGAAGGAAGGAAGGGCTGCCTCTGTTAGTTGTCTGTTTAGTTAGGTTAGGTCGACGCGATAGCCCAATTGGTAAAGGCGTCGAGCCTGATAATTTTTGGTTTCTGATTCGAATCCAGTTCGCAGAATTTTTCCTTCCATTTTTCCTTCCATTTTCCAGTACTTATTTATTATTTCTTAAAGGTGGGTTTGTCATTGACGTATTTTTTTATTGCATTGATATGTTCTTTTTGTATATATAAAAATTTTCCGCATGTGGTACACGTTAATATTTTATTATCAGTATTATATAGGACCAATAATCGAGGATTTCCACAACCTGTTTTAATTCCTATGTGCAGAGCATAGAAGAGTCACGGTTGAACAAGGATGGGATCCAATACTGCGATTCTCGTCACGTTTCCTAACACAACAGTACGAAAGATGCCCAATAAGCCCATTTAGCATTTTGGTACGTTCTTTGATAATTTCATTTAAATGATCCTTATACATATTTATTTAGAACTAAAGATTTACACTCACTCACCAAAAGTCATGGCACACCCCTCCAATCAGGTTCCTTGTCCGTAATGAGCAGATTCCGCTGCTTCCATTCTCGGAATGCACAGGACTCCTTGATATCACACAATCATTGTAAGCAGAACTAGCTGCAGAAATGGCAGCACGCCGAGAGCTATCCGCATTTGAACGGGGGATGATTGTTGGTGCCTCAATATCAGATGCAGCAAACACCCTGCAATTTTCCGGCACAACCGTTGGGTCTATCGACAGTACACCCAATGAGGGTTTACAACCCATGTCGGACCGCGGACGGGCCGCCCACGTCTCATTGATGCCAGAGGTGTTCACTGGGCCATCACCATGCGGTACAACCAGGGACGTCCCACAATTGTGTCCGTGACGACAATTCGGCGAACCTTGGCAGCTGCAGGCTTTGGGAGCAGGAGGCCACTCTTCAGGGACAAGGAAGTCGAGGAGGGTCGACGACCAACCCATTGTGGAAAAAGGTCTGCCTCCCAAATATGGAAAAAGGTTCGACTCAGTGGAATTTTTGAAAA
>JAHWFO010001556.1:11886798-11901225 GCA_023313115.1 Rhysida immarginata | reverse complement strand
CGCCCCCCCCCCCCCCAAGATAACGTCCTGGCTACGGCCCTGCTCTTGACAGCTGCACATCATCGGCAACGCCTAGCCTGACCCAACCAACATCGACATTGGACCGCTGAGGACTGGCGAAGTGCTGCCTGGTCTGACGAGTCACGGTTTCAGCTGTATCGGGCCGATGGTCGTATCCGTGTCTGGCGCATGCCACACGAAGCCATGGACCTCGCTTATTAGGTGGGGACCACTGAGGCAGGTGGAGGCTCCATACTTGTCTGGGGTGTTTTCTCGTGGCATGCAGTGGGTCCATTGGTGCATCTGACATCCACTCTGCGTGCTATTTCCTACGTCGATCTGCTTGGAAACCACCTGCACCCCTTCATGAACTGTTTTTACCCCGCGGGCGACGGCATCTTCCGGCAAGATAATGCGCCTCCACACACGGCCCTTGTGACACGGTGTCACGGCTTTCCTGCAAGCCTCTGTGTATGTGACAGCAGAGTAAAAGGGAGGACGTTTTAGGTGAAAACAATATTTTAATATTTCAAATAATAAGTTCGTAACACAGAAATAATTCAAGGCTGAACGGATACTTAAGGTATCCCGATAAACTAACAGTCTTCAAATTGGTAAAGAACATAAATAAAATTGTTATCTTCGGAGTTGTCACGCTTTTGATCCACTACGTCATTTGCGAGCGCCTCGTGGTCGTCTCCTTTCAAACCCAGAAATGGTCCTTTGCCCACCATAAGGAGGGTGGGGTCTCCTTCCTAATACAAATACACAAATGAGCTATGTTAGCAAGAGAGGCGGCGTAGTGACGTAAAGAAACGGGTATCGCTGTCTGAACCTCAATAATAGCGTCCCCAAAGAAAGTCCTACTATTTGGCCTTGACTTTTGGTGAGTGAGTGTATAAAATATTTGGTTATGTTGTTGATTTTTTTTAATACGTTATTTTAAAATCACCAGTCGCTGATAAGGTGCAAATGACTTCTGCAATTGATCCTTATTAAACTTTCATTCCTATTCCATTCCAATGTCTTACATTTCTGAAATAAAACTGGATTTTTTTAAACAAAATATAATTGTTTTCTTTAATTTTTTGTTAAATTTTTTCTTAGTGAAATTATTTGAGAGAACCTTTCACTTTTCTTAGAAACCATTTTTGCGTTACGTTTGGATTAAGCATTTGTGACGTAAATTTAAAAGGATTTTTATAACTTCCTTGAAGCTTCCTTCACAAAGTTTATGTGAAGCTGTTCCTTTTATGAGTTTCTAAGGACAGTGGACAGTTCCTAGGTGATCAATTGAATGGAGAGAGTACCAGAGATGATCCTTGAACAAGATGATCCACAAATTGTTATTCAACTGTTTGTTTGACCTAATTTTCTGAATTTTTGCTGAAAAACCAATTGAGATGAATGACAGTTGGGAAGCTCACGGAGTGACAATAAAATTTCGAACCGAAACTAATATAAGTAACATCTATCTCCAATAAAATATCGATAATAAAAATATTATGTGTCATGGTTCATATTCAAAGATTTTATAGGCACATTAAATATACATATACACGGTGTAGAGGAAATTCCCGAAACATTCGAAACAAAAGGTGCTAGAGTCATAAAAATCAGGTCTATCTATTGGAAAGTGCCCGTTCCCGATTGAATGAAAATAGCCAGAATAGATAGAGAAAATTTCAAATTACCAAATTGTAGAACGTCACCGATTTAATAGAAATCCACTCTTCTGCATAAAGAGAACAAAAGCAAAAAATTCGTAAAACGGGAGAGAAAAGTCCATGTGTAGGACACCATAGATTCTATGTAATTTTTAATCCCTAGAAACATTTACTGAAAAAACAAATTCATATTAAAAACTGTTATCCTGATTCAGACTTTATAAAAGCTCCCAAGAAAGATTTTATAAGACATGACTGGTTATAATAAAAAATAGGGTTTCCACAACATTAAAAAAAAATAAAAATACCTAGAAGAGTGAATAAAAATTTTGATTGAAAGAAAATTAAAATAATAAAATGAAAAAATAATTAATAAAAATGACTAAACTCATTATGATATTTATAAGTCAAAAAAGAATTGCATGTTGTTTTAACAAATGAAATCTTTTTGATTTTAATATTTTGTCGTCTCGCGTGCTTCAAAATTCATGGAACAAGATGATTATTTTACAACAATTGAATAAACGAATATTAAAAAAGAAAAAACCTCGGTTGAATGAATTATTTCAGTAGGCTTTATATGCCATTCATAGGAGCATGCTTGTAGCAATGCCCTTTCAACCTTTGTTTTTAAACACAGTTTTCTTTATAAAAATTGTTAAAATAATAAACTACATTAATAATTATGTAAATTTTAGCTTTTAACACTTTTTACGTCTTGATATGTTTTAAATATATTTGGCCTTATAAAATAATATCAGATAAAGTAAAACCGAACACCCTTCGATCTCTGAATATATAACGATGGATCAAGAGCCAGAGCCAGGCACAGCGCCTGAACCAGCTATTCCTAGAGGTAACATCAATGGATATCATTTATCATATTCTATATAAAATGCATAAAATTCTAATTAAAATGAGAAATTATCTTAAGTGGAAAATGCATGTCAAACTGAAATATTAATTAAAATTCGGTTAATCTTCGGTATCTGCACAATCGCGGGATGACTGAATCCGCAAATTGAATTGTCGCGATTCCTGTAACCGGCCGGGGGGAAACCAACTGCCCCCGGTAACCAAATAGGTTGGGGTATATATCAGTTCGTTAGAGGGGGGGTCTGGGGGGCAGAGCCCCCCAGTCTTTAAAAAATAAATTCACTTACCTTGGTCGCATGATCGTTTGCGATTTGACTCGCGGTTGCGATTATGCAGATACCGAAAATTTACCTAAAATTCTGCTAAAGAGTAATATAAATTCATATTTAAAAAAAAATTAATTTACTGCTTAAAAATAATAACTTTGGAATCGTTAGGCGGATGGGATATCATTTTAAACATACTAAAACACATACAAAAACATTTTTAATGTGTAATCACCTCGTTTGAAACCCAACATGAAAATGATTTTGCTTTATTTAAAGGAAAAAGTTTCTTTATACAGGAACTTTATGTCATAAAAGTTAAATGGAGTGGCTTAGAATCTCGCATATACTTCAGATGAAACTTGATCGCAGATTTTCGCAGAAATATGAATCTCGCATATTCTCGCAGATTTTGATGAAACTTGATCGCCGTTGTCTGAAAATGGAAAACGACGATTATCACTCAAGAAAAGTGGCATGTTCTAATTGAAAATGGATTAGATAAAGGAAGCGCAATTCCAATCCTGTTTTTGCAAGGAATGCCCAGCTAAATATTCTTTTAAGTTAAATATTCTTTTATGCATGGTTCAAGATATTCGAATAGAACAGCTTGATTTTCCGAAGACGAGAATCCTGATCGGGTATGTGTAACGTTTTGAAAGTATGCCTTAGTTTTCTGGCATGTCCGTGTTACTGCTGCATACATCGAGGGTACGATGTTAGTAAAAATTGAGATTGTTGTATATTTATTAGTATGTAAACTTTAATAAAGCTGTATTCATCTGATGTAGGGGTGGCCGTGGCCTGGTTGCCTCGTCGGTTGGCTCGCTGATCGATGAAGTTAAGCAACTTCAGGCGCGGCCAGCTGCTGGCTGGGTGACGGCCAGTGGCTTGAGGACCACTGCTGGGTGGGACGGCTATTTGGGGCACAACTGTTGGGGGACTTTAGTCTGACCCATTTGCTGAATGACCAGTGCTGGTTGTCCAGCAGCCGGTGACAGCCACTGGGTTTGTTCATCCGCCAGCAGCTCTGTCGTCATGAACCCCCGTGCTTCGGAGGGCACGTTAAGCCGTCGTTCCCGGCTGCTACTGTCATCTCGTAGCAGTCTTTAGTTACTGGGATGGCGCAAAACTCCCTCGATGGAGTAAGTGCCGCAGATTATCGTTCATCTGATGTAATGAAAAAGAAAACTGTATTTATCCTGTATAATTAGTAGCAGCAAGACCTTTAAGGAGAAATCCTGATAGTTTGAATAAGATTTTCCATATCAGTTCATTAATCAAAATATATATACTTACACCCGTTTCTGCCGATGCACCCATGTCAGCATGGGCGCAGTGACCATCCATCTGCTTCGGAACCCCATATGCAAAAAGGTTCGCTGTACGGTTGACATGTCTTGGAAAACATCTGGTTCATTTGGACGGTGTGTTGCTCATCTTCGAAGTCAACGTTCACTTGTTCATCTCTCACGTCAATTGCGCGTGTTGTTCTAGTTTCCACATTGTCTGTTCGCAATGGTGCCGTTTGTTCAATCACGGTACATTCATAGCAGCACGTGAACAGTTAACAGTCTGCGTAGTTTCGGAAATGCTACCACTCCTGTTCCGAAAGCCGATGACTATTCCGTTGCAGATCTGATAAATCGCTTGTTTTACCATTAACAGCAACAGTCGTGTGCATAGTGCAGACACCTCATCTTTTATACCCACCAAGGGAGTACTTACATAACTGGATATGCCTAACTGCTAAGTAGGTGGCGGTTATAATAATGAGGTTCGACTGCGTGGCATTTGAAGTTAATTTACTGTATCTTGTAATATAAATAATATAGAATAAATAATGAAAGACGATGAGGAATTAAAACGTTTGATACTATATTGCTAATAAATTCTTTGGTGTTAATATCCTTTAAAGATTTAGAGAAAATGCTTTAGTAAATTGTAATAGTTTGAATTGAAATAAAAATATAATTGCATATTTAATGTAGAAATAGATATTGTTCTGTATTGCTGTATTAATAATGATAATATACAGGGTGAATACAAAAGTCTGAACCCCCCCTTTTATTTTTTAAACCGAAGCAGATATGTCAATTTTGATGAATCCAATGAATAGGAAGTTGTGGGTGGCCTATCCCATGGTGCACTTTTCACCATCCGAAATATGCAAATTAGGACACATTTAAAATTTATCTCAAAAGCCGTAAGGGATAGAGAAAAAAACCCAAATGCAAACTTGTTCAGCATAAAACAACAAACAAAACAAAAAAATTCATCCAAATCGGACCAACCAATCACCCACAAGCAGAAGATCATGTTGACCATTTTCAGAACAGTGTAGCTTGCCATCCTGGAATTGTTCTGTCTTCTGTGTGCTGAAACATGCCTTTTATTTGCTTTTCCGCATTAAAGTGAATGTGAGTATGGTAATTTATGTTAATTTTTTGATTTGCATGCTTTACATGGTGGAAATATCAACATTCAGTTTTCCTTGTGCAATGTGACTGTTTGTAAGCTACAAACAGTTCACCACGTGATTGTGGGTGATTGGTTGGTCCGATTTGGATTATTTTTTTTTGTTTTGTTTGTTTTTTTTATGCTGAACAAGTTTGCAATTGGGTTTTTTTCTCTATCCCTTACTGTTTTTGAGATAAATTTTGAATGTGTCCTAATTTGCAAATTTGGGATGATGAAAAGTGCACCATGGGATAGGCCACCCACAACTTCTATTCATTGGATTCATCAAAATTGACATATCTGCTTCGGTTCAAAAAATAAAAGGGGGGTTCAGACTTTTGTATTCACCCTGTACACATTTCCAAAAGCAATACGAATTATATCATTTTATTCTCTACCGCCATCGACTACGCAATTTACAAATTGAAGAAACTCTGTAATTTATTAAGTTTAAAATGACATTAAAGAACCCTAATATATTATTTTAAAATGACAATTATTACAATTTCAAAATTTTTTTGACAACGGAAAGCCATTAATTATTACAATGTGAAATAATATAAAAGAAATTTATAATTTTGATATTTCATGAATATTCATAATGTTTAAAATTTTTATGTATTTTTTAATATGTTCAATAAGTAATCCGTTGGTAGTTAGATGTTGAGGAACTCTTCTTTATGTTAATATTTTGCTTTGTATGAGGGTTGGAAATTTAATGATACAGATTAGCACAGATTCCATTTTACTAGTACAATCCCTCAAATAGTCCCCAGCTTTGTTTATGAATTTTTCCCGTTGTCATGGTAGCTTCATAATTCTGTTAGCAGCCTCAGATCTATTGATGTCCCGGATGGATCGGGTGAGCTGCATAATGTTGGGAACAGTGTGGAAACTAACGCCGTGCAGGGGTTCCTTAAGTTTTGGATATAAATCAAAGTCACAAGGGCTAAGATCTGGAGAGTATGAAGAATGATACAGCACTTCCCAACCTCATCTTGCGAGCAGATCACAGACGACACCAGCCACACGACGACGGGCATTGTCATAAAGGATAATGGCGAGGCTAACGAGAAACACAGGCTCCGGCACTGAAAAGTCACTTGACCAAGTTAGGTCTTTTAACAATCCGACCTTCATTGTTTCCAACAAAGGAAAAAACACTGATTGTTAAAATACAAGATGGAAACAATGAAAGTTACATTGTTAATAGACCCATCTTGGTCAGGTGACTTTTCATTGCCGGAGCCTGTCTTTCTCGTTAGCCTCGGGATAATGGGTGGATGGTGAAAAAGTAACGCAGTTTCCTCCGCAGGGCTTTACGAAGGTTGTTGCAATAAATGTGAATAGCATGTGGCATTTACATTTTTCTGATGGGTACTTCGTGAGTAAGGATTACGCCAACGCAATCGTATGGGACAGCTTGATCGCGTTCCTCCATTTCCTTATCATACTGTATGGTAATGCATCAGCTCCAGAGACAGAGACCTGTACAAGTTCCTGACAGCACTGCTTTGCAGTACGGCCTTTTGCAGTTTCAATTTTAAGCCAGGTACGCTGCTCCAATTTGGAAATAATCTAATAGTTTGATTATTTCCAGGAGGCAACGTCGCTCCAGAAGGAAGAGTTTGTGACCCTATGTTCATGGGACATATATTGATTCTCTGGCTACAAGGAACTCATGCTGTAAGTTTGTACAGACCATTCAGATACACCCTGTATACAAAAGAAATTGCCAACGCAAAAAAAAGCGAAACAGCTACCAATGGATTACTTATTGGGAATATGAATATTGACGAAATATTAAAATTTTAAATTTCATTTACATTAATAATTTATTTCAGTTTGTAACAATCCTGTTACATTGTCATTTTTAAATAATAATTTTTATTGTGCAACGAATGTTTGACTGGGCGTGTTCAGTAAATTTCCAATTCCAATTGTTAGACATTGTTAATTTAACTTTGCGACAGTGTCTAACAATTGAAATCAGAAATTTAACTGGATATGCCCAGTCAAACTTTCTTTGGATACAGAAACACGTCGGCAATAAATTAATATTACTTTTAGCATTATATATATTATCATTATGAGCATTTAATGAGTCGTTTGTTTTCGAAGCTCGCCTTTGCCCCTCATGTCGAATAACCGTGACGATAATGGCGTTCATTGCCTGTTTCTTGACGTACTTGCTTCGACTGAATCTGAGCATTGCCATTGTCAGTATGGTCAGGCATAATAACACAGGAAAAAAACAGTTGTTGGATCCAGATTATTGTGCTGTATATGAAGTTGAAAGACATGGTTCCAGTAAGGTGGGTGATATTCTATTATAACTTATCGACATATCGAGTCAATTTCCTGAAAATGGAATTGCATTGGGTTGAAAACCCTGCATGCTATAAACAAAAAACATAGGAAAAATTTCGAATTTTTTAAAGAAACCATTATATCTCCACAAATATACGTGCTCTTCTCATACAAAGAACAGACATAAGTAAGCCCCATAATCATATGCTACAGCTACAACGCATTTCAAGCATTATTTTTTACAGGGTGATCCCTAGAATTTTTTGGTTCAGTTTGTTGTTGGCCCACTAGTTGCCTTCGGGGCAAAACCTTCGCTAAAATATGAGGTATAATATGCTGTTTATACTCATGAAATTTTAGGTTAATTCGGCAAGTATTTTTCTAGATATTCGACAAAACGTTCTATAGATATAGGGGTGTCCGGATAATTTTGGCAGCGCAGTGTATGTATCGGTACGCGAAAATGATTCCTAAAGAAGTGGTTGTCACTTTTGTTTCATAAATTTGATTAACAGTGAAAACATTATGAAATTATTCCCAAATGAATATGTTGGGTTAAAAAGGGTTAATTGTTAGAGATGGACAAAACAATACAGTGCGTCCCAAAAGTCCGGTTTGATAGGGAATCTTGAAATGCTGAATACAGGGTGCGTAAGCTACTTGAGGACAGATTCACGTCAAGAAAGAAAACAGATATAAGTCGAGATAATAACTTTATTATCGAAGCATATCACGAGCATACACAAGAAACCTTCTTGTTATATGGCTATTCAATTAATCCGCCTTGAGCTTCTATAACTGCTTCAATGCGAGATCGAAACCGTCGACATGCGCGAATCAAATGGTCATGGTTCATATTGGTCATTACTCGAACAATGACAGCTTTCAATTCATCTTCGGTGTTATGAGGATGTTCATTGACCTCTCTCTCTCTCTCTCCACAACGCTCCATACGTAGTAGTCCAACGGATTCAGGTCAGGGGTGTTAGGAGGCCAAAGGTTAGGGGTTACGTGATCATGGAAGTTGTCGGCCATCCATTCCTGTGTTATGCGAGACTTGTGTGCTGGGGCAGAGTCTTGCTGAAACACGTAAGGCCTTCCGTTGCGTATCGTGTCTATCCAAGGCTTAACAGTTGTTTCAAGGGTCTCAACGTAGACCGCAGAGTTAACTTTAAGGCCTTGGGGAAAGAAGTGTGGAGGCATCACATGTCCTTCACTGCTGACAACCCCTAAAACCATGACAATTGCAGGAAATTTCGTGTGCATGACTCATGGCACTTCCGAAGGGTCTGCACATAACCATCTGTCATTTCTTCTGTTCACCTTCTGATCCTGGTCAAAGTTTTTTCATTGGAGAAAATCCACAGCAAATCAGTTTCACACGGATTTTTCAGCTTGTTTAAGAGCCTTTTCGATCTGAGTAGGCGGTTTTCCCGTGTTTTGTCTGACATAAACTGACCTCTTCGCATAACATACGAGTGATATCTGATGTTTTCATGGACAAAATTTCTGATTGTTCCTTCTGACACAGGAGATCTTTGGCAAGTGAACTCATAGATGTTCTGGGATTGTCATCGATGGCCTGCTGCACTTGCTGAATAAATTCAGGTGTTCTGATGATGTCAGAGAGTGAGGCATGTTTTTTACGCTTTGCTACTGGTGCAACATTGCCATCTTAGGTCTCCAACTCCTTCCGCACTTTGTGGATGAATGATCTTGCGACCTTTAGAAATCGTGATATCTCTAAATCGCTGTGCTCTGCCTTTATTGCCACGATTACTGCATGTCTCTTCATGATTTGTGTTACTTGATGGTCCGCCATTTTGCTTTCCGGAAACGGAAAGGACATACAATTTACTATAGTGCAGCAGTAGCCAAACGAAGGTTGTCCTCAAATACCTTACGCGCTCTGTATAAGCGAATTTTGCCTTTGTTTCAGGCAGGAAAAGTATTACAAATGTTCAAATTGATGCCCCTCTTGAGCTTTGCAGGTATTGAAACAGACATGGAAGGCTCGCTATACATTGCATAACATTGTTGATGTTATAGCTTTAGTATGTAGCACGAATATTGTTTTGGAGATCTGTTGTTTGGTTATTCCTACTGAAACAAAATGCTCACTTAATTTCTGTGTAGCAAGTCGGGAGTTTGATTTCTCTTCAATCTCTGACGATCAAAATAGAACTGCAGTTTGGGCGAATTTTGAAGCTCAAGCTGCGCTTAACTGAAACAATAAAACTACAGGATAGTAATTACTTAATTGAAAATCTTAATACTTCCCCCCGCATAATTCGAATCTTTTTCAAAGTAAATATTTTCGTTTTGCCCTTTGTACATGCTTCGTGAACTGCTTCTGCACCCATACTCATTATTTAGATTTTAGAATCACTTGGGAGTTTATACAGGTTGTCTCAAAACTCCAGGTACGAAGTCTTCATCATTATACAAACTCTAAGAAGAGGTAGAGAACATCGTGCTGAACCATTTATATAGGAAAGCATCACCGGAAACGTACTGGTAGTGATGTATGCCAGTTTTTCAGTAAGGCACCTGGGACTTCCTCATTAAAGCTTGCGACATCGTATGGAGAATATGCATCACTATATGAACGCTGAGTTGGCAGATATGCGCCTCCTGTACGGGTTAACTGACGCTAATGGAACAGCCGCTATACGAATGTATCGGGAAAGGTACCCAACCAGACGTGTATTACATCGCTTGATTTATCAAGTTTCGATTTCTTTGTGTGGGGGACCTTCAAGGCCATTGTGTACGAAACTGCCGTTGTTTCTAACATGGACTTCGAACCTAGACTCGCCGTCGCCGTTGCTGATATCCGCGAAACTCCAGGTATCTTAGAAAATGTTCGGCATTACATGCGGCATCAGTGTCAGGTATGCATCACTGCGAATGGATGGAACTTTGAGTACCTCTTATGAAAACGTATTTTGTGTCTACCAGTGTTAAGTTTCGCGTAATAAAGCGTTTTAAACTGCTTCCTGTTTTGTGCTTTTGCTGCATCTTTGTGTCTTGTCTATCTCCTACGGACAGTGTTTCCGGTGATGCGAATATGGTTCAGTACGATATTCCTTACTTTTCCTCAAAGTTGTACGTGGAGCTTTGAGAAAACCTGTATTTGCCAAAGAAAAATGTTTTTAGAAAATATGTACAATCATGGACAAAAAAAACGCTCCCTCATTCTGTGCTGCTATATTTTTAAATGATCGTTTAAAATAGGATTTTATTGGTTAAAAATGTAGATAATTTTCTGACTGA
Organism: Rhysida immarginata; assembly: GCA_023313115.1. Lineage (NCBI taxonomy): Eukaryota > Metazoa > Arthropoda > Chilopoda > Scolopendromorpha > Scolopendridae > Rhysida > Rhysida immarginata. Next base: position 11,890,370 of record JAHWFO010001556.1, on the reverse strand, counting down.
ACTAAACGATATCAGACACCTAGTGGCAAAGTAATAAACGCTCATTTAAAAATATAGCAGCATAGAGGGAGCGTATTTTTTGTCCATGACTGTATATGTACGCTATATGGAAAAAAGTGTCCGGACACCCCCTTGGCAGAGACTAAATGGAAGTTCCTATCACATGATCGCCAGGAGCGTAGTTAAAGGAGGGCATCCTCAGGCAACTATGCAAGATGTGATTAGATAATGGAAACGCGAAAATGTCACTACAGTCAGAAACGGTCGGACAGAATATCAAAACTGACAAAAAAGGCTCCAAGAACTCTCTTGATGCATGTCAAAATACTTCGTCATTCTTCTGCTGAAACCATTACGAAAAGTTTCCAGGAATCCGCAGGCACTAACGTTTGCAATAAGAGGATTCGTATGGAGCTCCGTAAGTTGAGTTTCTAGGGCCGAGCAGATGCATAAAAACCAATGATAACCGACAAAAACGCAAAACAACGTCTAGCTTGGCGTAAAACTTGTCGCGATTGGTCGCTGCAACAATAGAAACAAATTTTATGGAGCAACGAATCACGTTTGTGCTGTTACAATCGAACTGTTGCATGGGGCATAGATTCAGACTGTTTTTTTTTAATGGACGGTACCATGAATGCCTGTTCGAAGGATGTACCATGTATGTACTAAAGCTGTTACAGTACTATAGAGAGCGCTGTCATTCCGGCGTGGTCTATTACAGAGGTTTCAAGACTCTGGTATGGAAAAGTTTTTCTGGCCTGCACAGAGCCCTGTGTTATATACCAGAGACGCTTTGAGATGAACTGCAACGTCGGAATTATGCACCATATTGAAGGACGCTTTGCACAGCATACCTGTCTAACGTTATGAGAAATTGGCGGCATGACCAAACGAGTACAGAGTATGATTGTAGCCAAAGGTGGGGCAACACAAAACTGAACTTGGGCAAAAAATATACATATCATTACCTATTGTGTCCGTACACCTTTTCCAGATAAGAAAATTGTTTTTTATATCGTGAATAAATAATAGTTACTTTTTCGTTTAACTTCAGGGAGAATTTGATTGGTTAAAGACAGAAGTGGGGATCCTGTTAAGTTGTTTCTTTTATGGATACATTTTGACGCAAATCCCTGCTGGATGGCTGAGTGAGAAGTAAGGACTCTATTTCAGGTAGAAAATATAATATAAAACTGTACATCTAGGAATATAATAAATAAAATAACTTTCTAGTTTTAAACTTATTTTTTTTAAATTAATAATACGATTCTAAAGCATTTAAATGAATCAGCATTTTCTTGTTCACACTTCTGGATGCTGATTCAGGATTGCATGAAGACGGGAAATAGACAAAACATTCGACCAAATTATTAATTACAACAGAAACACCCTTACCAATCCTATTACCGATACAGTTTGAGTGCGTTGTGGTAAAGACTTCAAAGGGTACCGGAATCATTCTAGTGAAAGTCGACTCTACGCTAAGAGATTCGATTCGATAAGGTTAAAGGCATTTGCGAACACCTCTCTCCAGCTCATCTCATAAATGGTCTACAGAGCTGAGATCTGGTTATCGTGCAGGCTTTTGTAGCAATGGAACTCGCTGTTATATTCCGTGAATCATTTTGGGTGACTGTGCCATCTTGTTGATAGAAGACATTCCCAGAACGGAAAAGATGGATCTCTGGTTGGAGTTGTCAACAGCTTTGAGGAATACTGTGCTTTTGCAGGATCGTTCAACATGTAGGAAGGAGTTTAACTCTTTCCATTTTAACATTCTCCACACTACTACTGCAAGATTTTCACATAGCACAATGGGTCCATAGTCTCGGGCAGTTTTGACAAATCCTGACTGCACCATTTGCGTAGAAATTTTATCTTGGTCCAAGTATCCAGTCTGGGATCTAATGACTGTTTCTTGGCTAACAGAAATGGCTTTCTTGATTTTTGTTGAAGTCGTATTTGAGCTGGCCGTTTGCTACTATAGCTAAGTGAGGCATCTACACCATTATTAGATGTTCCAGTGTGACCCTTTGGTTAGCTATTGAGATTCTGGAAAGTCTTTTTTGAACCCTGTAATCTACCTGCCTCTTTTCGCCTTCTGTGTAAAACAAAGAAAATATATTTACATCATTCGTTATGTACCTTTGGCACAGCTGTGTAGAAGAGGCGCCGATTGAGAAATGTTTAATCCACTTGTTCGAGCATCCACAATCATTATTCCTTTGAAGTCACCCCAGCTGAAATTTCCCCAAAGCTCCAGGACGGTGAACTTATGAGAAAAAAGCCTGGTACAGGTGTTTAGAATCATTCTGTATATAAAAACTAGAGTAAGTACGAGCTTCGCTCAGTTGAATATACTGTATACATGAGAAGTGGGAATATACTGTGGATAAAGACATGATGCAAAAAAGACGAACCTCTTGTCCACAAACGTTTTAATGGGCGAATACGTATTTCGATCTCTTTGAGATCATTATTGGAATACCAATAATGATCTCAAAAAGATCGAAATACGTATTCGCCCATTAAAACGTTTGTGGACAAGAGGTTCGTCTTTTTTGCATCATACTGTATACAGGTTATTTAGAGTAAATTTTACAATAACTTGACTTTTTGGCCAAATTTGACTAAATGTATAGAGTTTAATTCGCCACAGATTACGTATGACTTCTCGAGGGTTATTTCCAAGAAAAGAACCCTCTGCATGGAAAAAAATTTGTGGTTTTTCTACGTATAGAACCCGCGCAATCCGCTGCACTTTATTAAAATCTTATTCACCCATTTAAGGTAGAATAAAGGAGAGGAAACCACTAATCCACATTTTACCTTATGTGGATTAGTGGTTTCCTCTCCTTTATTCTAACGTCTGTCCACAGTATCTGGCTCCATTTATTTAGCATTTAAGGTAATTTGATTAGCCTGACTTGGTTGAATATGGGGTAAATTTCTATAAGGTAAACTTTGAATAACTAAGTTAAGGCTTTTATGCGTTGGTTTTTTTTTTGAAAATAAAAAATATGAATATAGTACCGATTTGCATGTACAGTCGGGTGCAAAAAGGTTTTATCTGCTCTGTAGGAACTGAGCTTACCGGATGTTGATCGGTTGCAAAATCAGGTACTTTTACTGAGAGTCAAGGCAGATTAGACTGGACCTGTCCCTTCTGAATGAAAATAGGGTAGCAAGTATACGCTTGGGATGTGCTATTCACGTGCTCAACTATGACTTAAGTCTAAACCTTTATGCACTAGACTCTACACTTAAAAAGCTAATATGCAGCAATACATGTAAAGCAGCCAAAACTGTGGATCTAAGATAAAAGATAAGATACCACTATTATACAAAAAGAATCTAAAAAACAAAATTCGTATGTACATTTGGGAGCTCTGTCTCCTTCATCAGTGAGAAACAAAAAGTATTATGCGATGTTATCTTCGAAGACTCTTGTAGATAACATTTTTTTGTTTATCCCCTAGTGTTCTGGAGATCCAACGCGTCAGCATGCTGCAGTGTTCATGTGAAAAGCACGGACTCTAAATGGACTCCTGCTACTTTCAAGATTGTCC
>JAHWFO010001556.1:11767951-11871798 GCA_023313115.1 Rhysida immarginata | reverse complement strand
TTTTATTTTGATTTTTGATTAATTATTTTTGTTTATTTTATCTTATTTTTTATTCATTTTGTATTTTTATTAATAGCTATTAATTATTGTATTCCAGGGTTCTTGTGTCTCGTCCGTCTCTAAAAATATATATCCGTCCACTTGATCAATAAATAAACAAAAATTCGTGGGGCCTCCTTTTGCAGCTTAACACGCCAGTAACAATCTTAGGCATCGATTGTACAAATGTGCGCATACATTAATTACTCTCTAGTTTTGGGAGGTATAATGCGTTATATTTTTTTTGTCTTACCGTGTATTATTGAAGATACACATATATTTTTGTTTGTTTATTGCTCAAGTGGAGTAATTATTTTATTTATATAGAATTTCATTTTTATTTTCAAGAAAATCCCAGCGCATCAGGTGCGCGTATAGTATTTACTGCCACGAGAAAGGTATTTAAAACGAATTTTTAAATCTCCAAAGTTTCTTAAAAAAAGTTTATCAAAAATTAAATAAATTAACTTTCTTTTTTAGGCTGTAACTTTTCCTTCGTTGCATAGTCTCGTTGGTGGCTGGGCGCCCGAAGAAGAGCGAGGACTCCTCATGTCACTGGCCTATTCGGGTTTGTAAAAAATAGACTCAAATTCTGTATTAATGTAAAAGAAGACGATTCGAAATTGTTTTAATAGGTAACATTGATTCTTTTTAAATATTCACCTCTTTCTCTATTTTTATATCGTTTGTTTGAAATTTTTGCTGCTTTTAAAATTAATGACTTTCAGAATACAGGGTGAACACAAATGATTGGACTGGCGTTAATGATTTTATTGTAAGTGTATTATTTAACGTATCATCACGAAAGTTTACGTATCATCATCTGTATTTGCAGATTATGCTGTGTTCTATCGAATCAATATAAAGGGGTTGGATATAAAATACAATAGAAATCTTTTCCCTTATTTATACAGAGGTTGAGTCAAAAGTAGTGGCCGACTCGGGAGGGGGGGGGTTAGAGTTTAACGAATTCTGGGCGAAGACCATTTACCACAAGAGTATATCGCAGTTTATTAAGAGAAAAGAGTGGGAAGAAACGGCAGTACGAATTTGAATGCCATGACATTGTGCCACCTGCGTCAGTCAGTGTAAAAATATGGCAGAAAAATTGGTGATACGCGGGCTCCTTCGTCACTATTGGAAAAAGGGGACCAGTGCGCGAGCAGCAGCCGCCGAAATTTGTAGGGTGGAAGGTCAGGGTGTGACCAATGAACGGACAACGACGGTGGTTCTTCCGCTTTTCGTCTGGAGATATGGGCCTGGAAGATGCGCAAAAGAGCGGAAGACCCAAAGAAGTGGATGACGCAGCTCTACAGTAACATGTGGACGCCAACCCAGGCAGCACGATCTGTGTACATTGGGACATTACAATCGAGTGTGGTTCGACATCTGCACGCCATGGGAAAAGTCAGCAGGAGCTGCCGGGTTGTGCCCCACGAGCTGACGCCCGCGCAAGCACAACAACGGGTGAATGTGTGTCGTCAACTGCTGGAAAAAATCGAGATTCTGCCACATCAGCATACAACCCCCATCTGGCACCTTCCGACTACCATCTTTTCCGGTCCATGGCGCACTTCCTGCGAGGACGGCGCTTCGCCAATGTCAGTGAGGTTGAAGACGCCGTGCGTGATTTTTCGCCCAGAAACCGGAGGAGTGGTTTCGCGAGGGCATTCGCCAACTGGCTGATCGTTGGATGAAGACCATATCGAGCATGATGGACTCTACTTTGAAGATTAGCAATGAGTGTTCCTGTCTAGTGCCCATTTAAAAGTTTGCGCGGTGACCGGCTTCTACTTTTGACTCAACCTCTGTACTAGAGGAGAGTAGGTAGGGTTGTAGATTGATGATATTCGGAAAATATATACAGAATACGTTTATTTTTGGTAAAAATTCTTGATTGCTGCGAAATACGAGGATTTGAATCAAAAATTGAAGATAATTTGATCGATGTAAATAAACCGGCAAACTTTATAATCAGATTAGAAGGAGCCATTACATTTAATCAAAGTTTCTTGTATTCAATAACGTCAAAGGCTATTCTGTATATATGTTAAAGATATTTTAAATTGATATTAGCATTTTCAAATACTTCTTAATATTTGCAAGCTCTTGCTTAACACTATGTCGAAACGCACAGCGAGATACATCTTGTTGCGGATGGATTACAACAGACGAACAAAAAAGAACACCATTAATTGGCACAGGAACACCAACATTGGACCGTGAATGACTGGGAAAAGGTCAATTGGTCGGATGAGTCGACCTTTCTATTGCATGAAGTTGATGGCATGATTCGCATTTGGAGAACACCGCATTAATCCATGGATCTTTCCTGACGACAACTACGCAAAGTTTGGGAGCGATGTTTGTGTCTAAAATCTTTTTCTAGGACACTTTGGGTAGCTTGATAAAATATCTTATCCGTTTCTATCTTCATGAATGCCATATCTTGCTATTGTGAACAGTCAGTTCTTCTATTATTGTGGACACAATCTTCAGTATTTCAGTTATTTTATTCAGTAATATCTTTTATGTAGCATGATTTTAAATAACTTATTCACATATTTAAGAAATTTTGGTAATAAAATTTTGCATACGAAGACTGTTTTTTGTTAGTGGCAACTATTACGTACAAAAGAGGCATAGTTTCTACAGTTCCTCAATGTACCTGTTCTCTAGATGGTGCAAATGGAGCGGTCTATCACCTGCAGAACTTCCGAGAACAGTTTGGAAGCGGACACCACAGTGGTGCACTAGAATCACCTTCACATTGTTAGGACTCTGACGCCTTTTTGACTTAAGTGGAGACTCGTAATGACGCCATTCGTTCGACTGGCGTTTCAGTTTGGGTTCCTACGATCGGCCCATGTCTCATCCATCGTTATGATACGGCATAGGAAAACTTCCCCTTCGCGCTCATAGCGTTCCAAGTGGGTTTGTGTAGCATCGTATCGTTGTTATTCCTGCAATTCTGTCAAATGGTGCGTAATCTATCATAAAGCAATTTATTTCATGCATTTAGACGGTCTCTCACAGACGACGGGGCATTGGAAGGGCGAGTCCATTTAATGCGAGATAGGTTGAGTCGAGTTCACCGTAACATATGTACTGTATAAGCAAGAAACTCTGGATCCTTATCCATAAGATACAACCAATAAAGAAACGCTCATAATAGCTTACTGTCAGAATCGCGTTTTCGGTAGAATTTCAACTTAAATCTGTACATTGCTTAATTCAACAGGTATCTATATATTTGTAACAAACGTCGGGGAGTTATTATCGAGATCAAAACGAAAATGAATGTCCCTATGAACATATGTCTTACAAAGCGTTGTTATTGAGTTACATGCGACAGCGTTACAGGATGTACATTGATCCCATCATAGGAGCTGCTCAAAGTGTCCGCTATGAGCAACAATGCTTGCGTGGCAACGCTTCAACATGGATTGGCAAAGCCGCTCGAAGATACGTACCTGCGTCCTGTCTAACAGCTACACAGGCGTTATTGATACGCTCTTCCAGATCGTTGATGTCGTTAACCGGAGTAGCGTCCACCACACTTTTCATGTATCCCCACAGATAAAAGTCAGGAGACCGGGCAGGCCAATGCACTGGACCTCCCGTCGTGGGAAGGTGTCGTCCAAAAACACTCCTGCATACGTCCCAGGAATTATTCCCTGGCGTTTGTAACAAATATACAGATACTCCCGGTACACTTGTCAATTAACGTACCATAACTTAGTAACAGTAAGACGATCAAGAGGCTTAAAAAATTTAATTTCATTTTTAATTTCATTTCATTTTCCTGGTAGTTTTGTCAAGTAACCTGAATGAATCTGTACACTGTTAAACCAAAACAGCGCCAGCTCAAGACCATTTCAATAATGCTTAAACTATAAACAAAGTAAAATAACTCGTCATTACGAACCGAATGAATATCACATGCAATATCTTGTTAGGTCACTGTTAGAGCACGTGCAATTGGCCTGAAATAAAATATGGACGATGGCATGTTCAGTTGTTACTAATAAATGAAACTGCTTCCGTAATCTATTTGGGCACTTTCATTAGTGTTCTCAACACTGTGTTTATGCAAAGAACATCACACTTTTAGAGTGTCCGGTTTCAAATGATCGGTGTACATTAATTAAGCAATGCCTGCTTCCGTGTACACGTATTCGGAATACAATAAGATAAGCTAAACAGAAAGAAAGTGGAGAGAGAAAATATCTATCCACAAGCCGTTTATTTGCGTCCGTGTACAAAATGCGCATGACCGTATATTTTTTGAATATTTTGTTCAACTGGCCTTTGTGACTTGTGCTGTGATGAAAATCCTATGCCAACTATAAATCAACTGTTTGGTTGAAAAATTCGAAATATATTTGTCCGAGGTGTCTTCAATCAGGAGCAGTCTACAATTCGGTCTACAATGGAACATTTATAAATTCTGAGTATAGGGCAAAACCAAACCAAGAGAAAAATTCAAGCTGAAAATAATGCTTATATCTACTATTGCTAAGACTGTTGTGCATACGTGTAAACTGATGGTAAGATGAAGATAAATAGGGCAACAAACTTCCTCTCTCTCAAAAGCTCATGTTTTTCATATAATAAAAAGGAAGTCTCCTTTGATTTTTAAATAAAATGAAAGGAGCATATGTACATATAAACAAGAAAAGCACATAGATTTGCTATACATATGTAGACCTGAAATGAACGGGATAATAAAACCATTTTGGGTTTGATATTTTTAATGCATTGCCGGGTGCACCATAATCTACTGAATTATTTCGATTCATTAATTCTATTTAATGTGATTATTATAGGTATGTATGTCGGTACTCTGGTCAATTTTCCGCTATGCAGTGTTATAGCTGAAAATTTGGGATGGCCTTATATATTCTACATCACAGGTAAACGGTGGTTTATCAAAAAAAACAAACACTGTAAGTATTCTAGCGTAACTTTCATTTTTTTTTTTCAAATTTTAGGTTCATGTGGAATTTTATGGACGATTGCAGCTATCTTTCTAATATATAATAGCCCACACAAACATCCTCGAATATCACAAAAAGAAAAAGCATATTTGGAAGCTACATTAGATATCCCAGCTGAACACGTACGTAATCAATAGAAAAAATGTGAGAAATAAATCTTATATTTTAAATGTTTAAGATTTCCCAATATATCTGAAACATTTTAGATAATTTGAAGACTCCAAACTTACTTTGAATGATTTAATAATAAATCGAGTTATACGGAGGGTTGATTCAGATAAAATGAGACGACTTTGCAGTTCTGTCACGATGGTGTAATACGATGTTGCGCCAACATCGGTTGTGTTCGATGTGAGAACCACGTTGTTGGACTATCGCCCGGCACCGTGGGACTCCATGGGAAGTTCGTTCCACACCTGCTGACACACTTTCCATAGCCCATCAACGGTTCTTGGTCGGCGACTTCCGAGCCATCGTTTCAGGAGACCAAAACCACAGAAATCCATCGGTGATGCGTCAGGAGATTTTACAGGCACATGAGAGAAGGGAATAACTCGTATGCCCGTCTCCTGTTCCATCTTCTGTAGTAAGCTACAGATGACTTGGCAGTGTGGCTTGATGCCTTGTTCATGTGGATCCAAACTTTTGATTGCTCACCAGGGTACAGACGTGGGATATCCTGCCGATATATGTGGTCCATTACATTACTCTGGAAGTAAGCTGCACTAATTTTACAGTTTCCAGGAGCTCGACGAATCGTGAGCAGTCCACGTGAGCAATATCCGGCAACCACCATGAAGCCCTTTGAAAACTTTTCCTTGCACCTTCGGACAAAATCGGACCTGGCCTTGCCCCCTCTTTCGCGATAGTAAATTGCCCTGGGATTGTTGGTGTCATCGAGGTACACCAAGCTTCATCCAAGGAGACAACCCACTTCCATCGGTCACCTGCAAGATGGTTTTCATACAGTTTTCTGGCATTGGTGAATCGGTCCTGCACGTGCCTGGCCGACAGTCTGTGACCGCGCGCTTTATGACGTCGCTCCAGTCCAAGATTGTCATGAATTATTCTGGAGACTGTTGCCTGTGAAATACCTTTCCTTTGGGCTAGACTTCTGTGTGTGTGGGGATTTTCTTTCAGCACTTCAGACCGGATTTCTCGCACCACCTGAGCTCCTGCGTGTTGGCTGGGGCTTGTTTCTGGTCTGCTTCTCTGCTCGTCCACGTTCAATAGATGGTCACAATTTGTTCTTTTTGATTATTCGACCCACAGTAGCTTTGGATACCATTTCGTTTGCATAATTCTACAATTCACGAAAGACTGAAGTTAGCGTCGGAAAGGCCAAACATATACCCTTCCCAAAAAGCTGTGATTTTGGAAGCCATGTTTCAGCACGAAATGTCCCAAATAACAGCAACAAGTATTAACAAAGCTAATCTCCATGAATAGTGGACGAGTCATGCAAATCACATTCCGTCCAGGTCATACGCGGCGTTTAAAGTCGTCTCATTTTATCTGAATCAACCCTCCGTAATCTAACTTTTATGTTTCTTAGAGATATAATATTTTTTTATACATAATTTTTACAAATGCTTAATTGTTTAGTGTCGATTGAGAAATAAAAATGCTTAATAAATGGAGCCCATATTCTATATACTCAAGCCTTTGGTGGTATATAAAACTTCAGCACCTCATCGAAGCCTTTGGTGCGTAGAATTATTCCTTTTAGTCATATTTGCAACTGTCATAATCATTTTGTTAATGAGGAAAGATTACTTGGTTACTGAGTTTCATTTTCTGCCAATTCAGTATACTGTACTTTTTTAAAGAAAAATAATTCCTATGTTTCAACTGCTAAACTTAATGAGATTCCGAAATAATGTAAAGAAAAGGTTAAGAGATTTTCATTTTCTAATGTTGTTTGACAATATTGAAGCAACAAAAGATATAAATTGAAGTTTTGGTAATATTGCAAACAATAGTCAATCATTTGTTTATAGCTATGTTCTTGTCGATCCTTCTAAATTTTATTTTAACTTCTAATTAATTTGTTGTTGATAATTCGTGTTGTTAAGTAGCGGAAGAATGGAGATACTTATTGGTTTCACAATAACCGTCTGTCCGTCCATCCGTTCTCTTCATAATTTGTGCATTTTTTGAGGTAGAAGGATGAAATTCGGAACGTAGCTTACTATGGGCATGAGTACCTTCACTATTTAGTTTGGTTTTGATTGGTCCACCGGGGTCGGAAGTTAGAGGGGACCAAGTGATCTATGTGGTATTTAGGTATATAAAGAAGTAAAATTCGATATGCATATTCCTCTAGACAAACTTTACATTCTTATGAAGTTTGGGCCAAATTGTCCCAGTGGGGTCGGAGTTGTGGGGGTAGCAATCACTTGGTCTTTAGAACTATAGCAACAAATGGCGTATGATATATTCATTCGATCGAAAATGATGAGAAAGGAAAGAAGATCGGGTCTTTTTATATTTTCTAAATGCTATGTTCGAGAAAGTAGGGAAATAAAAAGTGCAGATGAAGATAAATATTGATGCCTTCCGCTATTTTCCTATACCTTCCTCGAGAGGCTTAATTTCTGGTTTAATTATGTATTTTGGTTGAGCGCGCTCTGTTGTATACATCTAACCCCTTTTTCTAAATAAATAAATAAATAGTTTTGTGACATTCCATATCAGTGGAGTCTTGCATGGGCCCAACGGGAACGCAATGGGTTTGTGTTTCTGTCATGAAACGGATGACATTTTGTTCACTCCGCTGTATTGATGCCTAGTAAACCTGTCTATTAATTGACTCGAAAGGTTGTGGACAACCAGCAACAGTGTGTCTAAGCTGCTCAAGCGTGACGAGCAGTCCTAGGACGTGTAATCTGTGGCACATACAGTGGTTGCGCACAGGTCTTTGGAGTGGCTTTCTAGTGCACACTAGCTGGGTGTAGAAAAGCCTAGGGGTTAAAGTGGTCCTTCCCTCTTATTGCTCAGGGCCATGCGATGTGTGTCACGTTGCGGAGTGGTGTTTTACTCGGGTAGAGTTAGCGCGCATAGAGAAGTAGTGCACTCACAAGTGTAATAAAGGCTAACTTGGTGTCTGACAAACCTTGTGGAGGAGTAGTCATGCTATGAGGAGAGAGGAGGAGACGCCGCTGTCACAGTTGTCTATTTCAATATTCTGTTTATGCACATTTTAGATATTCGTGTTTTGAACTGAGGCTGTTGTCTCTAGATTGTTATAATGTTATTTTGTTTACTAGTTAAAGGGGCCCCTAGAGTTTGTAATGATTTATCATACTTATTATTAAATATTTATTTTTCCCGAACCCATCGAGTTCATGTGCGTTTTCTCTAATCAGGCCCAAAAAACCCGTAGATCGGGCTCGCATGGCAGACTGGGGTCATTGTAGTATCTTTAATAGGCAATTTAACATGGAGTTCCGTCACAGTTTATTCCTAAATTATTGTATAATCGATTAGAAATTACTACATTGACTGGTTTGTTTTATTCCGGTTTTTAATGAAAATGGAATTATGTTTGATATTGTTCTTTTATAGAATTTAAAAATTCCATGGGGAAAAATTCTAATATCACCAGCAGTATGGGCTATCAATTTTTCACATCTAGCAGCGAATTGGGGGCTTTACACTTTTGCGCTAAATTTACCACTATATATGGACAACGTACTCAAATTCGACATTCAAAAGGTATTTTATGTTTATATATGCCCATTAAGATAAATTTACCTTCGAACGAATTCTATTGGTTGTTTTATACAGAGTGATCCAAAAGTTAGTTCACCCAATGTACAGTTATCCCCCCCCCCCAAATGAAAACCATTAAACACACCGATGTCAAATTTGCAGTGGATATTCTTTAATCAGTGCAACACTGATTGAGCCTGCAGTAAATGTTCAAACTGGCCCCCATTCTCCTACTTGCACAAACGAACGCGACGGCACATATTCTTGGAAACGCGTTGCAGCATGTCCTCCGGAATGGCGCGGACTTCATTCGTTCCATTGAGATTTGGGCTGTGTGAGCTGTAGCTCTGTCATGTTGATAGTAATATCATCTAACTGGTCTACAAATTGTTCGAATGTGTTGCAATAACGTTCCGCATTCCGAGTGGTGAACTGACTTTTGGATCCCTTGTATTAAATTTCTTATATAAACCAAACAAAAGTTTTTTGGCTACGTTTCTCTTCACAGATTGGACTACTCCTTTCAATTCCATATTTAACTACCATGATTGTTAATATAGCGGCTGGAACAATAAGCGATATAATGGTTAGGAAGAAGGTAATGTCCCTTACGAAGCAAAGGAAGCTGTTTAATACGATAGGTACGTTGATTTTTATTAATCTTTACGTGATTCTTTTTAGGGTTTTAGCATCATCTAAAACCCTATTAACGACGGTACAGATGTATGTAACATGTATGTCACGCGCCATAACTTTTGAAAGGATTGACCTAGAGGCTTGAAATTTTCTACACACGTAGGCCTTATACAGAGGGCGGTGCCAAAAATATAGCGAATCCTCTAGGGTGGCCCGGGATCCCTCAGGGGCCACTTGTATGAACTTCATGGTTCCTTTTTTTAACTTTTGAACAAAGAGGGCAAAAATCCTGAAATTTCATAAATTAGTGCGGTTCTAAAAAAATAAAACCAATATACAAGAAAAGTGATATAAGCCTCTAGAGCCCCGCCGGAGGTCCCGAGGCCCCAAATACAATTGAAGCTATAACATTTGAACGGAACGACCTAGTAACCTGAAATTTTGTATATTTTTAGTGTAGTACTAAAAAAATATAGCAAATATACAAGAAATGTAATGTAGGCCTATGGGGCCCACCAGAAGACCCCGAGGCCTCAGATACAAATCAAGTTATAACTTTTGAACGGAAAGGTCTAGAAACCTGAAATTTTGTATATTCATTGTGTGGTACTAAAAAAATATTGCAAATATACAAAAAAGTAATATAGGCCCCAGTAGAACCCCACAGACCCCAAACACAAGCAAAGCTACAACTTTTAAACGAAAAGGTCTAGAAATCTGAAATTTTGTTTACTTATAGAAAATTACTTTAAAATTTAGCTAATATACACTAAAAACTGCTATAAGGCTCTTGGGTCTCGACAGAGGCCCTGAGCCCCCAGTCATAAATCAAGCTATAACTTTTGAACTGGAAGTCCAGAAACCTGAATTCTTGCATATTTATGGTGTGTTACTTAAAAATTTAGCGTTTATACACTAAAACTTATATAGTCCTTTGGGGCCCTGGCAGAGGCCCTAAACACAAACAGAGCTATAATGTTTGAACGAAAAGGCTTAGAAATCTGAAAATTTGTATACTTCTAGTAGTTTACTAAAACATTTAGCTAATATACACGAAAAACTGGTATAAGGCTCTTAGGTCTCCACAGGGGCTCTGAAGCTCAAATCACAAATAAGCTCTAACATTTGAATAATAAAAAGGCCTAAGAACTTGAAGTTTTATATTTTTGCTGTGTGTTACTTAAAAATTACAGACAATACACAAGGAGACTGGTATAGACCTAGGGCCTCTGGCGGCCTCAAATACAATTGAAGCTATAAAATTTGAACGGAAAGGCCTACAGTCCTGAAATTTTGTTTAATCATAGTGTGGTATTTAAAAATTTAGCTAATCTATATTAAAAATTATACAAGTCTCTTGGCCTTGCGGCCCCAATCTCAAATCAAGCTATAAATTTAAAACCAGGAGTCCAGAAACCTGAAATGTTTTATATTTATAATGTTCTGCTTAAAATTTTAGTTATTACACACTAAAATTGATATAGTCCTCTGAGGCCTCGGCAGGGGCTGCGAGGCTCCAAATACAAATAAAGCTTTAACTTTTGTACGAAAAGGCCTAAGAACCTGAAATTTTGTATTTGTGCCCCTCCACTTATTATAGTCACGAGCCGCTACTGCTCGTAACATTTTGATGCTAAAACTCTTTTATCATTGGATAACGATGCCTTAACTAATGTTTTATTGTTGCATATCTTGAAATTTTGTCAATCTTTGGTAAACGACCGTTTAGAGCAGTGTCTGCCAACTATGTGCCGCGTAAATTTAACAGGTAAATAATTATAGGAATAATTACAGCTAAATAACGTCCACGGATCGTCCGAGCGGGAGTCATACTGCGGTAGTTTCGAGCTTTTCATTTGTTTTGCCCCAAAATACCTTCTCCTCGACGATCGCGCGATTCTATCGCTGTGAGTCATATGCGCATGCGCAACAAACGCCAGGCGATCAATTCGCTTCTCGGTGCCCACTTGGCGCGACGGCCGCGTGACTGAATGCGCATGCGCTATCTACGCGATCATTTCGTTTCCCACTTCAAGATTTCGTGCTTCCAAAATCAGAATTGGATATTTCGTGCATACAGAATTGCATATTACTTGATATCTTCAATCAAATTTTCCGTAGCGATATCCGATCATCTCGAAATAGGTGCTGCCATGATTGCATGTGCCACATGATTCGAAACTGTTTTCTGATTGGGTGCGATAGAGTCGCGCGATCAAAAAGCTCTGGCATGCAGAGCTTTTCAATCGCCTCAGATGCGCCACAGAATCGCCCTCCTGACGTCACTCTGCGCATGCGTGCTTCACAAAGTGGGCACCCAGCATAATGCTTAAAAGATGAACAGAAAGTAACAATATATTCCTTCTTGACAAATCGATTGTTATATGACATGCCGTTATCTTGGTATTCTTTACACTCACTGTTTTAGCAAGTGAATTCGACTTGAAGGGGTCCACGAAAAATTCTGAAAACTTGATACGGCCGAGTTGAGACTTCGATTGTCATTTCTGAAAACAGAATTTGAAAAAGTTAATTCATTTTCAAGTTATCGTGCAAACGGCGAACGGCCGGACGGCCAGACGGATAAACGTACAGACCAAGGGCGCATTCTTATAAGTAGCTTTTATGCTAAAGCTCCCAATAAAAAAGGGAAGTCACATGACAACCAGCAATCACATGACATCCCAATCTCTATGAATGTCATGTGACGCTTTAGCTAGAGTATTCTTTGTTTTATTAATATAATAGGCCTCTTTAATAATTCTTTTTTTCCAATTTTCCTCCCTTCCAATTAATTTTATGGCCAGTACAACAGCAGTGTCTAGCTAAAACGTTTTCACAATAATTAAGTCTGATCGCTCTCTCATGCTCCTCCAAACGAGAAAAAAGTGAGCGACCAGATTGACCAATATAATTTATAGCACAGTTTGCACATGGAATTTTGTAAATAACATTATATTTAGAGGCTAAATTTCGAAAAACCTGATCATGTTTATACAGTTCTTTTAAATTTTGTGGATCCGAATTATTATTGATAATGTCGTCAAAATTATTTGTAAGATGCATATTAACAAGCTGTCTTCTAACAGTATTGTTAATTTTAGGAACAATTTGAACGTTTTCATCTTTAAAACATTTCTCAATAGCCTCAAAGTTATAATCACAGTTGATAGAAATTCTCTTTTTTTTGATTAATGAATTTTAAAATATTTCTCTTCCCATTTTGGAAACCTCTAATTTTGACCCAAATAATTATGTGTTGGATATTCATTCAGAGACATTTTTGCTATGAGGTTGGATTTTTGATCATGTTGGACATAATTAAGTTTTTTTACATATTTAGATATTTTTGGTATATTGAGTCTCAAAAACTTTTAATATTTTAATCTGGAGTTTCACATTTTTATGAGGGGAGGGGAGTTTTTTTAGATTTTTTTTTTAAATAAATATGTTCATTATTATTATTTTTTGTTATTTTGTTTTCTATTGGGTTTTACCGCATTTACTCTCGCGGAATTAAAGGAAAAAACATTAATTTATTGTTAATTTTAATGTCTAACTGGACACGCCCAATCAAACTTTCGTTGAACAGAGTGTAGTCATAGTCTAAGGAAGTCTATGGTGTAGTTAAATACTAAACTTCTTAGACTATGGTGTAGTTAAATATCAGGTTATACGAGTGCGCAGTAGGGGATATCGGGGTCAATTGTAAGAGTTTTTACAAATAATTTTATATTTGCCAGACTATTTGGACTTTCCATCTGCAAATAGACATACCAGTACTTTAATATGTCGGCATTAATATTGTATATTCAAAATTTAACTTATTAGCACATATATTATAATTTTAAAACTAATGTTGTAAATGTAACATGCCAGAAATTGACAGTTTCGTAAAATAAAAAACAAAACCATCTTTTTTAATTGATTAGTCAACTTATATTTTAAGAATTCAACTTTCATGTAAAAATAAAACTAAAAAAAAAAAATCAATTTTAGGAATATGCTTTCAAGGGATGCCTTTTCCCCTCCCCTGCTGATTTTTTGTGATTAAATATTTGATTCCAGGTATGGTTTTTCCATGCGGGCTTATGCTGGCACTGACATTTATTTCTTGTCATTATCGGTATTATGCTGTTGCCACCATCACTGCCTGTCAGGCATTCGGAGGGATCGCATTCGCAGGTTAGGAAACATTTTATTTTATTCCAATTCCTATTAATTTATCATTAAGAATTATTTTTATTACTTTCTGCCGTTAATCTGAATGGTAAATACACTAAATTTAGCCGAACATTTTTAATATCTATTAAGTAATCTAATAAAATTATTTTATCTACAAGGTTCGTCTAAAAAGTTCGGTGAATGGAAGCGTAAAGCAAATAAAAAACATGGAAACAAAATACCTTTATTCACCCTCAAAGTAACATCCATTGGGCATAATACACTTTTGACATCGTTGATAAAGCTGCTGGAATGAGGGCCCTTCAGGGAACAAAAAGAAGTCTACAGGCGCCAGATCAGGCGAGTACGGCGGATGTGCGACAGCAGTTACACGACGTTGGGCCAAGAAGTTGCGTACACGGATCGCTGTATGCGAGGGGTGCGTTGTCATGCAACGGACCCCATTTTCCACTTCTGTACATCAAAACAGCTTCGAAGAATTCGGCGTTGACGGTTTGACCTTTCATTTGACGTGAGTTTTCCCACACACGATGTTCGACTGCCCGTAGCAGACTAATCTGCATCGGTTTCTTGAGATCCTTGCTACGTGCCGTCTCTCCATTGTTCTCTCCCGGCGCATGCGCGTGGCTGCATTTTTACCTCGTGTTACTTTTGAGATATCCATCCATTCACCGAACTTCTTAGACGCACCTTGTATGCGATAGATATGAATATTAGTTGAACACCTTTAAGTTACATTGAATTAATCAGTCTTTACTCATAAAAATATTTTTTTAAATAAAAGTCAATATAAAGTTCACTTTTTCAGGAGTTGATTGTTGAAATTCTTGATTAGTTACTGTCCACAGGTACAGGATGTTCTTTTCTCATCTTATTCTTTTACTGGCTCATGTCGACAGTTCTTCAGATGGACCTCCTTTTCTGTTGAAACTTTCTATACTCCAGTCTCGCTTTCTATAAATTAAAAACGAAGCATGCATGCTTAAGCTGGTATCAATGCGCTTGTAACCTTCATTGCTTCCATCTTGGATTTTAGAAATCAGTATTTTTTCGTTTGTTGGAAACAATGAAGGTTACATTTTTGCTTGGCCTAAGATGTTCAGGTGACTTTTCAGTGCCGGGGCCTGTATTTTTTGTCTACTACGGCGTGTAATTTCATCAACCATTGTTGACGCAACATACAACCACGACTAGCCGATTGTTGAGGCAAACACGACGGGCTGATTGTTCACACATGCAAGCAAACATAAACCAAGTCTATTTCATATACACTGTCATATCACTGAATTATGACCACTTAGTAATGGGAATAGCCACACTTCGCCGCTATAACTGCTGCTAGGCGTCGTGGCATGGACGCAAGAAGTGCGCGGTATGTGTCCGATGGTACGGCAGTCCATTCCGCTTGAAACACGGTCCACAGAGCTTCGAGAGTCATAGGTGGAGGGTCCAGCTGCCGTACATGGCGATCAAGGTGCTCCCACAGATGTTTGATTGGATTGACGTCCGGCGAATTAGCGGGCCAAGAGAGCACTCGAAAGACAGTAGTGTATTCCTGGAACCAATCCAGAAGGAGACGTGCCTTGTGACAGGGTGGATTGTCCTGCTGGAACACACCATCACATTGGGGGAACATCGTGAGCATGTAGGGTGCACCTGACCCGCTACGATTGACAGAGAGCCACAGGCATCCAAATTGCCCTCTGGACGAATCAGTGGACCTAACTACTCCCAACAGAAGATCCCCCACACATGAACACTACCCCCACCAGCCTATTTCCGGCGCAC
Source organism: Rhysida immarginata (assembly GCA_023313115.1). NCBI lineage: Eukaryota > Metazoa > Arthropoda > Chilopoda > Scolopendromorpha > Scolopendridae > Rhysida > Rhysida immarginata. Next base: position 11,856,436 of record JAHWFO010001556.1, on the reverse strand, counting down.
TCGCCATCGCCCGTCAATCTTATGGAGCAAAAACCTTGACTCGCCGGAGAAGGCGACCTTGGCCCACTCGTCTGTGGTCCAGTGGCGATGCTCACGTGCAAAGTCTAGGCGTCGTTGACGATGACCCCTGGTCAACATGGGTGCAGCAACCATGCGTCGACTGTTCAGGCCCATCCGTCGCAGGGTGCGTTCAACGGTAATGTCGGATGCACGTCTGTTGGCACCACTGTTGAATCTGGTGGTCAGTTGATGCACTGTGGCTCTCCTGTCACCTTTTACGAGTCTTCGTAGGCGCCGCTCACCCCGTCGGTCGATGGCTCGTGACCCTTTACAGTGGTGGCGTTGGGACGCGATTTCCGTCCCTATTGTCCACTCTTTGTACGCCTTCACTACAGCGGACCGTGAACAGTTCACAAATCGCGCCGTTTCGGAGATGGTGCCAGCCTTGCTGCGATAGCCTATTATCATCCCTTTTTGGATGTCCGTTAAATCCGGAAGTTTGCTCATCTTGAGGCTCGTGCACCTGCCATTTGATGCACCAGCTTTACAGCTTTCTCAGCCTGTTATTCAAATTTTGCAATGTGTAATCGTTGTTGGGGCGAACCATGCGTGTGCCTAGAAGGGGTGCTGGTCATAATTCATAGATATAAAGATTATTAATTTCTGTTTCTGAGAGACTTGTGTATTGTGTGTTAAATTTCAACTTTATAACTTCCAAGCTTCATTTTAAAAACGGACAAACATACAACCTCTGACAATTAAGTACGGTGAATGAGTTCACACAACAAAATGCAAAACCGATACAGCCACATTTACTTTGTCCTTCGAAATAATCACCCTGGAAGGCACTGGAAGCTCCACTTTTAATTTGTTTAAACTGGAAGCTCCTTAGGGATGGCTTTAAGTTCACGTGTCACATTTGCTTGAATGTCTGGAATGTCCGCAAATCTGTCCCTTTAAGGCCCGTTTCAGGCGTGGGAACAAGAAAAAGTCTGCCGGTGCCAAGTCTGGTGAATAAGGTGGATGAGCTATGGATACGACCCCTCTGTTGGCCAGAAACTGTTGCACGATTACGGCAGTGTTCCTCTTTGATCCATTATCCACAGTTACGTGCGCACGCTACACCTTCAACTGAAGAAACGAGCATCTGCTAAACCATTGCACGCACAAACGTGACCTGTCTGAACTTGCTTAAACAATGACTGGGCTTGTATCGCACAGATTAGGGTGTGACGTCATTCACCGAACTTAATTGTTAGAGGTTGTACAAACATTGTGCTTTATACGTATAGATTCTTATCTCATGGATTACTTTTGTTTTTTAATATTTGTTTGGAATTGTTTTCCAAGTTACTTGTTGTAATTTTGACTATTTCTCTAAAATTGTAATTGTTAATTGATGTTTTTAATAAATTATTTTTTTAATTTTTGGTATTATTTTTTTCTAAATAATCAGGAATTTCAACAATCAAAACCTGAAGAAAGTGAACGTAAAAGATTCCTTAGAGGTGTGTTTATATTGACTTTTATTTATTTTATTTATACATGAGTAAATACTGAATTAATATAAATTACGAAATTTTTTACCAAAATAATTTTATTATCTTGACCATGTTCAGTAAAAATAACCGAAAAACAGAAATTACAATCCCTTTCTGATATTAGTTTTTAAACAAAGAGGCATATTTTGTCGTGTGAATGCTTATTCCAGGATCCAATACGTTCTGCCTGCATATTTTTTATTGGATGGGCTTTTAGCTTTAATACTCAAACTAAAAATAAAATTAATTGATCTTAAGAGAGAAAACGAATATCGATACACGTTTTCTGAGTAATGCCAGGTCGATAAATAATCCATCTTAATTCGCCTTTATGAGTTGAATTAGCGGATTGAAAATAAAATTTCGTATACACACGTTTCCTTATACATTCAGATACAATTTAGTATTAATTGTTAAAATAACTCATGCAGTAAGATGTAATACAATTTTATAATCCTTCGCTTTCAGAAGAAAATTTGGTTTCACAGTAAATATTATTTTTATTTGCATTAAGTTAATTTGGTTAAACTTATGCTTAAGCGAATTCCATATTTTTTTCCAGGCGGTTTCTTCTACAATCATGTTGACATTGCTCCTCAGTTTGCTGGCCTTTTGATGGGGATGAGCAACATGTTGGCCCAATTACCTGGTATTTTGACACCTACTATAGCTGGTTTCTTGACACCAAACGTAAATACTTTTCAAATTAATTTTATATTATTTGTATTGTCATAATATCTCAAAGAAAATTTAAGTTAAACGAAAAACTAAATTTCAAGATTATTGAATTGAGAAGAAGCGAGAAACTTCGGCCGTATTCTTAGATGCATAACATTTGCCAGTCATCTCTAAGAAACATCAGTTTTTATTTATTATCAAATTTAATCATTGGATGTATAAGTAACTTGTAAGTGGCAGCCTGTAATCTCAAACTAGGGACTGTCAGGAAAACCGTCCAGATGCTCTAAACAGCTGAGCCACTGTGGTCATGGAAGCATTACCTATCTGCACGGTGTCCCAAAAAGGACTGCCTTATTTAAAATGGACTAGCAGACAAACGATGACATTATAGTTTTTCTTGTAGAAGATTAATGTGTAAGGCTAGGAATTTGTTTTTGTACGTTTTCTTGTGTTTGGATAGGAGGAATTCCCACTCTGCGAGCTGGGTGCCCGTCCTATCATTGGGCCTCCATCTTGACTAGCTGCTAGTCTTTAAGAACACTTGGTGACAGCATAGCTGTACCGTGTTCACGATGGCCCAGTTGGTAGAGGCAACGAGCGTGAAACTCGTGGTTCCTGATTCGGATCCAGGTCGTGAAATGTTTCCTTCCATTTTTTATGATATATTTTCCTTATGTTTGGGGTATCATCTCCAGTTTCCATTTAAATTTTCTAGCTTTCTTGATCATCTGGTCGATTGCTCTTTTACCTAGTTTGTATTACAGCATTTAGCTTGCAGATCATAAACGGGAAAGCATTCCTGGTTGATCCATTATTTTTAAGAATTTTTTTTAACCTGCTTTTTCACTTCTGTCTTGTTTTTATTTGAATATGGAATGATCTTTGAATATGCCTATATTAAAAGCTATATTATAATCACCTATTAGGTATTAAGGGGGTCGATCTTGAAGTCCATACAATCACTAAGAAAGTGTAGGTGCATTAGTTAAACGACAATGGCAGCGTATAACCACATTGCTGTAGAGACGCCTAGACAAATTTTGTGGATTCGCCGCCACATATCGATATTTATTCGATATACTTGTATCGGTTTTTCATTTTAATTCATATTTTTATATTCCAGTATAGGCCCCACACTCAAAAGATTCTTGTAAGCATTCAACAACCAAAAAACAAAAAAAGACAAATCTCCCACTAGGTGATTCGAACCTCGCCTTCGAATACTCCAAGCCCCCATATTTATTCGATACATCATATAGGCTGTCGTACATCATCTGCATCCATGCCGAGTTGAAAAGCGTGTACGAGGCTATGTGCATGTGGCGGTGACACTTCCTGGAAGAGGACCCCCATTCCATCAGTGAGGAGCCGTAAATCGCGTACCAAGTGGAGGCCCTGGTCCTCGAAGACGGAAGAGTCATAATCGAACAGATCAGTTAAAAGGTCCACATCAGCTACGGTACGGTTTGGAACATTTTGCTCACAAACTCCACATAACTTAACTTGTTGCAGGTGGGTGCCACATTTATCCACTCCAGTCCAGAAAGACCGCCACAGGGACAATCTGCCAGTATTTTGGTGCGATGCTATACCAATCCAGATTCTTTCTCGTTACAATAGATGAATGCTAGTTGTATCATTAAGACCCCGAAACGAAGACCCAGAATAAGCATTGAAAGGACATCGCTTCCTTGTCTACGAAGAAAGCGCTGGCCCAGCTTTCATTTGGGTTCATGCTTTCATGGTCTTTTTTTTTCGTCTCCGAATGGGTGTTCTATCGACCGATTAATGCCCGGAAAAGACAGACGATCACAGGGACGTACTTTTGGAACCTGCTGTGGCGAAAGTTACGGGACGCATCAAGGCGTGGAAAACTGTCTAAAAAGTGCTGTTCTTGCATTGCACTGCTCCAGAACATGTAACACAAGAGACTGGAGATTCTTGGGTACGAAATATTGGTTTACCCTACCTGGCATCCTGCAATCGACCCTTATCACGCTGTTTGAGGTGTAACAGTTCCTCCAGGGCCAAACATCCTCACAGTGCTGATTTATCGTTGGGAGACGAACCACTTTTTTCGATGCATGTCACCGAGGTTTTCTTCCATGGTTGTGATTGTAAGTACTTTATGACAACCCTCGTAATAATTATTATTATTAATTGAAAAATATTATTACCTAAACTATCTATTTATCACTCGGTATACAGTATTACCATTAAAAATTAGCTTATAAGTATCTTAAAATGCCATCTTTTACGGATGCGATTTGTTTACCCATAAGGCCACAGTGATTTGAGAGATTGCAGATCTTTTGCCATTTCATAAATCATTACCTAATTGGTTTAGGACAAGTTAACATTTCATGATGCGTGTCTCTTATGGTAATTTCAAGTACGAGGGGCGTTCAAATTTGACCTGGACTTTATCTTTTTTAAAATCAGGAAACTACAAAAGAACACACCAGTTATTTCTCAAAGAATTCTCCTTGCTTCTCTACACATTTCTTCCAGCGTTCTGTGAGCATCTGGATACTGGTTCTGTAGAAATCTTCAGGCTAATGTCGAAACCACGTCAGGACAGCCTTTTTCACTTCCTCATTGGAGCCGAAACTTCTGCCCTCCCAAGAACTCTTTCAATAGTCCAAAAGGTGATGGTCGCCAGGGGAGAAATCCGGGCTATGCAGGATGTGGTAAGATGTCCCATTTGAGTTCCGTCAGTGTGTCCTTAGTCAGTTTGGCTTGTGTGTGGTCTGGCATTGTCTTGCAGAAAACAAACGCTACTGGTAAGGAGTCCTAGTCACTTTTTCCTTAGTGCCGACTTCAGGGACATCTTCAAAATGTCACTGTAGTAAGGTGCGTTTATGGTTCGATGTTCTTCCAGAATATCGACATGAATGATACCCTTAATTTCCAAAAATACAGTCGCCATCACTTTCGTTGTCGACGGTATCATCTTGAATTTCTTGGGTCGTGGTGAGTCAGTGTGTCGCACTTTGCTTTCAGGCGTATGGTGATGAATCCATGTCTCGTCGGTGGTCACAACACGCCTTAGGAAGCTGTCACCTTCCCTGTCACGTCGCTGCAGCAACATGGAACAAATTTCCACCCGGGTGGTTTTGTGATCCTCGGAGAGTTGCTTAGGGACCCGTCTGTCACAGATCTTGTTGAATTTCAGCTTATCGTGGCTGATGGTCTCCACTTCCAGTTTTGATGTTCAGGATTGAAGCCAATTCTCGGACATGAATCCGCCTGTTGTCCCTTATCAACTCATTTGTTAGTGCGATGATGCCATCATTGACAGCAGTTGCTGACCTTGCCTTATGAGGTTCATTGTCAGTGGGTTCTCGCCCTCCTTCAAACTTTTGGCACCAAGCAAAGACGGATTATCGAGACAAACATGACTCGGTGAACTGTCTTTGAAATCTCTGATGAATTTCAGATGGTTTTACACCTTCGTTATGGAGAAACTTAATGATTATTCGTTGTTCCACTTTGGTCGACACATCGCTGTCCGCCATTTTGTTTAAACAAACAATCGCTTGTCATGGCAACCGGATGAGTGGTGCTGCATTTGCATGACAGGCGGTTGTTGCCATCCCAACAATGAAGGTTTAGATTTTTACAACAATGAAATTTACAAAAAAATAAAATCCAGGTCAAATTTGAATGCCCCTCGTAGCAATGTGAGTCAACGCATAATACACTGAACGACCAATTTATTAGAGACACCTCTTACGGAAAATGGATCGGCCTCCCAGTGACACCCAAACAATGGAACAGGCCGAAGCGGTGTATAAAAGGGATACATTGGATCACAAGTTGCAGTCAGCAGCAGAACTGGATTGGATATGGGTAAATCCAAGGATTTGACCGATTTTGAACGACGCGTGATCATTGGAGCTCGATGGGTGCAGTTGAGCATTTCGCAAACCGCGAACTTCCGCGGGTTTTCCCGTGCAACAGCGTCAAGGGTGTTCTGTGAATGGCAGTTATGCCAAAAAACAACCTCCAACAAACACAACTCTGGACGAAACAGGGGCGTGGATGAACGAGGCCAATGGCGACTGGCACGAATCATCCACAGCAACAGGACGGGCGTAGCCCAACAAATTGCAGCGCAGTTCAATGAGGGAGCATCCCAACCCATTTCGGAGCACACGGTGCGGTGCAGCTTGCACCGAGCTGGGTTTAACAGGCGGCCAGTACGGGTACCGTCGCTGTCACCGCAAAATAGGAAAGCGCACCTGCTATGGGCACCAGGCATCGCCACTGGACACTGGATGAGTGGAAGAAGGCCGCCTGGTCCGACGAATCGCGGTTCCTACTTCATCATGCGGACGGCAGACTGCGCATCTGGGGCAGATAGCACGAGGCCATGGACCCATCCTGTCAGCAGACAACCGTACAGGCGGGTGGAGGAGGAGTGTTGGTATGGGGTGTCTTCTCTTGGGACACACTGGGTCCTCTGATATCCGTAGACACATCCCTGAATGCGACACACTACTTGAACATTGTTGCCGATCAGGTGCACCTGTTCATGATGACTGTGTTCCCTGGTGGTGACGGACAGTTTCAGCAGGACAATGTTCCCTGTCACCGTGCTTGAATGGTCTTGGACTGGTTCGAGGAACATGACGCGGACTTTCACCTGCTTCAGTTGCCAGCTCGGTTGCCCGATCTCAACTCGATCGAGCATTTATGGGATGAAGTGGTGAGAACCATCCAACGCCTTCCCACACTACCGTCCAACCTGCACCAATTGCGGGACGCTTTAATGTCAGCCTGGGTTGCTATTCCTCCGCAACGGTTTCAAGACCTCGTTGAATTCATGCCAGCACGTATTCAGGCAGTTCTCGCCGCTAAAGGAGGCGCAACACGCTATTAATAAATTGGAGTGTCTCTAATAAATTGGTCGTTCAGTGTATATCATTATTCTCTATCCTGATTTTATAATTTTATAGAAAAATCATGACTCCTGCATTACATAAGATGTAATCGACATCAACTGATTCCATAAAAATATTTCATTGTAGAACAGTATATGATTTGAAGATCTGTTATGTGTATTTTGTGTTAAATTTAATTCATGGTTGATATTCATGTATTTTTAGGGAATAAGAACAGAATGGGCTATAGTATTCTACATTGCCTGTGGCATGTATGCTTTTGGCGCAATCACTTACCTATTCATGGGAACAGCAAAACGCCAGCCATGGTCGATGGAGGAACCCGATGATGTAGAATACCGTCCGCCTCCCGAGATTCTCAAGCCAATGACCCAGGCTCCCTCTCGACGGCCGTCCGTGAGACCGGGTGCACAGCCACCAGCAACATGACCGAAAAAAGATTAGTCATCCGATTCATGCGTACTCTGGAAGAAATCGAGTGGTACCAAACTTTGCTTTAATAAGGGTATAACAAAAGTCTTGTTTAGACATCATTTGCACCTACATGAGTTGTATTGCTCGTCTTCTTGTAACAGAGTTTGGTACCTTTTGGAGAAAAGCACAACAGTGTCTTTTGCTATTAGATCAACGAAATGTGCACTGCTAACAATCTGATTCCGGGTGTACATTAATTTTAAGTATAAGGTGCGCCTCATTTCATCTTGGCGTAGGTTAATGATTGATGATTATCATAGAACACATTTGTACAGGGCCATCATTTTATACTCAACAAGGCATTCTGTGTTCGAAGGCCAAGTTGCGTAAAAGAATGACTAAGTCTGTACATTATTCATAGATGTTGAGCCTAATACGATAAGCGTTACTTTATCTGAGTTATTAAAAATTTTAAGATCTGCTTAGTTTATAGCACAAATTATAGATCTAATTTACAAAAATTTTCTGAATATGTAGTATAAGCACAAATTATTTTATAGAATCATGTAGGAAAAAAATAAAATATAATTAATACACCTTATTAAATGTGTAGATCTTTAAATTTTTTTTACTAGCTTCATGTTTTTTAGGGTTTTAATCAAAATGGAAAAAATGCTGTCTCAAAAGTTTAGGTAATTTATCGAGTTTGCATAAAAATTAACGACATTAATAGTCAGCGATTCTACCATAGTGAATCATATCAAACACACGGTCATTCATTGTCAAGATTGCACCGATTTTGACTTAGATTGTACTAAACATCTTCAGTTTGCTGATCCTAGTTTGCTACTGAAGTAAACTGACGATCACCAGCATATACCTAACGTGACGTGATGCCCCGGACTTCTTGGTTGTCACTTCATAAGATGAATTTGACCAATTGTTTGTGGTGCGAGAAGTATACAGGGTTGTGCATAACCTTTTGCTAGGGGTCTGGAAAATAAACAAAACTAAGTGGAATGTTCTGCGGTTGATAATCAAAAAGTACGTTTATTTCTGCTTTTATCACATCAATATTTAGTGTGGCCACCACCTGCTTCTCGAACAGCACGCATCCGTTTCGGGTAGGAGCGGAGGAGTGTCTCAAACAGAGCAGTATCGTACTCCATGTCCTTCAGCACAGATGTCAGGTGTCCCATTAGAAGGTCTCGAGAATACCGATGTTCACCACGTTCTTGAATCATTAAAGATTCCACTGCGTCTTTTAACACTGCTCCAAAATGTTCAGCAACGTTTAGGTCAGGGGATGCACCGGGCCATTCGTTTGATGAGAAGAAATCGATAGCACTTTCTCTTATGATTTGCTGTGTTGCATTAGCCTTAAAGCAAGGTGCCTTATCGTGCAAAAAACAAACTTCATGCGGGTCGATAGTGTTGTTTGGATCTCGAAGAAACGGAAAAACATCATTTGTTAGCAAATTCCGAAAATAATCACCATTCCATGACTCACCCTGCTCCTTGAATCTCCACATCATTTGCTTGGCGGTGAAACACACGAAGATGCCAATGCAGTCAGGCTTCTTGGACAGCTCTTGATAGTGTTCATCGTCAGAAATATCTGTAATTGATAAGCTCCAGACCCTATCGTTTTGGTAATTCGGACGTCTCATAGTCCACACAAAGAACTCGTCGCTCGGGGCAAAGTGCATGAAGTCGCAAAACCAGAGCCGGTCTTCAATGTTTAATGCGGTCTTCATCGGTTTCGGAATAACATGGAATGGCTTGATGTTTGCACGCTGACAATGTCTTTGAACCGTTGAACGAGAAATTGTTTTTCCACGCTTGGCTTTAATTTCTTGTGCAACGTTGACACAGCTGCGACGTCTTTTGCCACTGTTATTAGCAATGATGTTTTTGCTTTCCTGTGATAATTTCTCGGGCCTACCCTCAGCAAATTCGGCATGGCAGTTATCATAACCTTTCTTCCAATTGTCCGTCACCCATCTATCCGATCGGTTTAACTTGTTCACAACCCATTTGCGATTAATAAAAGACGCACCTGCTTCCATTGCCTCTCGATATGCATTTGCACGAACTCTATCCATGAAACGCTGCTCTTCACTGTCATTTATTAAACCAGCCATATTTGTTTGATACCAATAGGCGCACAATGAACTACTCTCTGCCGAAGCGTCATAAGAGTGCGCTACAACGCTGCGGTTTAAGTCGCAGCCCCCTAGCAAAAGGTTATGCACAACCCCGTAGATGGGCCCATTGTTCTGTTGGAACACCCAATTTAGTGCTCCTAGCATGTCAGCCAATGGTAGCAAATGCTGGACAGAACACCGATAATCTTCTCACTTCTGTCTGCTAAAAAGAACTGATAAACTTGTTACCCACACCACGGCCTATCCACGGTCTTATTGTCCATTATAGAATACTTTCGTAATTGTGCCAATAACTATGCAGGTTCCACTTTTCTCATCACTGAAAAGCATAGCAGCCACTCGTCTTTCCACGTCATTTTGACAAATTATCAATATTGGGATTACTCTTAAATGCCTGTGAACTTGGCACAGAGAAACTCCCTGCTGAGTTGCCATTTATATTTAGGCCTTCCAGATCGAAGTTTTCGCTCCGTATCTTCACCTCTACCTATTATTTTGTAAATAACATTTGCAGAGCGTCCACCCTTCCTTACAATTTCGTTCAGATTTCTCCAGGTGCTTTTAGCATCCAAACATTTTTAATTTCATCAGGTGTGAATTGCTTCTATTTTAGCTAGTCTCTTATTACTGATTATGAACTTTTACAAACAGCAATTGCTCTGTACTCGACAATCAATAGAATATTCTGAGTATTAAAGGTGATTTCATGTAATTTGACATAATTCATTCTCTACCAGCACCTCTACAAACAATTATCTAAACTTTTGAGGCAAACTTAGAGCTTATTATTGGCAGAATACAAATAATGCCCTATCTATGATGATGTAACAGTGTATTACGTATCATTGCGGGGAGCCTTCTCTCGGTGGTCACGCCTGGAAGCGGAAGTGTCACCTGACCATCGGTGTACTAACAATAATCCAACCTTCCAAGGTTGTTAAAGAGAAGATGGCCTCTATCGAGCTGGTCGATGGTCATTGGCTACTGACCGGGGCCAACGATATAACGGGCCCCAGCGCGGAAAAGTCACCTGACCATGCTAGTCCGAGTAACAATGTAATTGTCTTTGTTTTCTTCTTGGATTTTAACAATCAGTATTTTTTCGTTTGTTGGAAATAATGAAGGTTGGATTGTTGGCCGGATTAAGATGGTCAGGTGACTTTTCCGCGCTGGGGCCCTTTATATCGTTGGCCCCGGCTACTGACGTGTGACGTCAGCTGGAAGGTTTGGAGCAGACGAACGCCATAGTAACGATAAGAAATAGCGGGGGACCTTTATTTTCCAGCCTACTTATCAACAATAGAAATTTTTTATTGGAATAATATGGGTTTAAAATTCAGAGATTGCAAATAAAAGGTCTAATTATATACATTTGGCACTGAAATACAAGAGCAAATACTGCAACAGCGAGGCCACCTCGTCAAAGCAATTCTTCAACGATTAACTTGTTACGGTATTCAATCATTTAGCATTAAGTGCTAAGTACACCATTAAAACATCTGCCGATACTTGTATATGTAAAAATATGATAGGGAAAAAAAGTAATGCCTACATATCCGATTACTTTCAGTTTGAGCCTGAACACTTTAGCTTTGCTCAAATTACAATTTGAGAGTGAAAGCGTATCCCACCTCGTCGTTTTTCCGAACGTGGTTTAGTCTTCAAATGAATCTGAACAGTTTTAATTGCTTGGAACCAGTGAAGGAGGTGAAGATGAAAGCGAAGAGTCTTGTGTAATTTTATTTTCTAAACTTCTCTCTCAGGTTTCAAATTTTCTCATAACTTTCGATTTTCTCGTAGTGGATTTTTGCATTTTAATACTCGCATCAAGAGCACATTAGGAATTCTCCTGCTCGTTACGAGTGTGCTCTTTTTCATTATAAGGAGGGGTGGGGGGGTTTGCTCATTTAATGGAATTTTGCTCTTATCTATTACCATGAAAGAATAAATGCATGGAAATCTAATAAATCCTCTCTACATTATAATATTGGAGTAGAAATAATAAATAATTGTGTTTATTATTAGCAAAGCACATGGAACTCCAGCCATCTGAGCTTTATGTTAAAATGGACGGATCGCCTGCGCCTGCAGCCAACTTTCCAGGTGACTTCACAATCCCAGAAGGCAATGCGAGTGCTTTTGAGAGAAATCGGCCGATAGAGGCCACCTTCTTTTTAACAACTTTGCCAACCTTCATTGTCTCCATTTTGGATGTTAACAATCTGTGTTTTTCCGTTTGTTGGAAACAAAGGTTGGATTGTTGCTACCCGTGATGGTCAGGTGACTTTTCCGCTTCCAGGCCTTATCTTGTTGGCCTCGATTGCCTTTAGCCCACAGAATAAGAAACAGAAGTGACACTCCTAGGGTTTTCCATTGTAAGCGATGGTAGCAAGTCTTTTTCAATACAGGTTGGAAAATCCCATGTTAAGAGCTTTGGACATTTTTTTCTCTGGCCGACAGAGCGGCGCTGCGAACACTGTAGTGGGGAGAAATTCAATCTCTCACTATGGATTAGTATAGGTTTTCTACTTGCCGACTAAACATTTTCTCAAGTATTTTAAGATTTTTGTTTCCAACAATCCGTGAAAAATGAAAACTTACAACTAGAGAACTAGAATTATCTACAAGGTGATTATAATTAAAGTCCCTTTGTAAAAATGCTATAAAAAAACAACCATGAGTCCGAATGACTTCAAATTTGGACTGAGCATTCTTGAAGAAGGGGCATTTGATATGGGATAAGAAAAATATAGTTCCAAAATTTATCACTAGATGACGCTGTAAGCGGCATAACGGAAGCGGATTCAGCTAGAAGTGACATTTTGAATTGAAATACGACGGCTTTGGCATGAGTTGTTTATGGCATGATGTTTTTACATTAAAGTTGGTCAAGGAATGCAATTGACACTAAAACAAGTTAAACATGATTTTTTTTTTATTATACAGTACAGTATTAGCAAAAAATCAACTGTACCGGTCAATGCACATGATTGCTTCGGGTTTGATGATGGAAAACATGACTTTCAAGTCATTTAACAGTTGTGGCACTGTTAGTGCAAAGCCCATCCACCACGGCAAGGTCGTACCACATCGGATGGGAAAAAATCGGTTTTTAATTGTCCTTGGGCCAAAAACCGCATAAAAAGCAACAATGGAAACGCCTATTAATTATCTCGGGACTTGCGCAAGACATGTTCAATATGCTGTCCACCATTTTCCTCCACAAGTTTTAACCGATAAACAGCATGTTCCACAACAGACCAGAGTGTCTCCGGGGTCACGTTGTGAACGTGGTGCGTAATCCGAGCCTTCAATTCCGCTAAATTTGCAACTGGGCCACTGAACACATGATTTTTAAGGTAACCCCAGAGCCAGAAGTCACAAGGATTGAGGTCCGGTGATCTTGCAGGCCAGGCTCTCGGAAAATGACGGCTGATAATTCTATCATCTCCGAAATGTGTCTTCAGCAGTTGCTTCACTGGCTTTGCAATGTGCGGAGGAGCGCCATCTTGCATGAAAATTATTCTATCCACGCATGCATGCTTTTGAAGTGTTGGAATTACCTGGTTGCGTAAAAGACACGCATACCGTTGACCATTGACTGTACAGGTAACGGGACCCGCAGGACCCACTTCCTCGAAAAAAAATGGCCCTATAATCAATGATGCTGTCATCCCGCACCACACAGTTACCTTTGCAGAATGAAGCGGTATTGAAACACATGCGAAAGGATTTTCCGTTGCCCATATCCTGCAATTTTGTGTATTGACAACGCCGTGGAGATAAAAATGGGCTTCGTCTGTCCACAAGATGTTCCATGGCCATTCATTGTCCACTTCCATGCGAGCTAGAAATTCTAAAGCAAACGTGTGTCTAATTGGCAGGTCAGCAGGAAGTAACTCCTGAACATGGGTAATTTTATAGGGATAACAATGCAGGATATTGCGTAAAATTTTATTGACCGTGCTCACAGGCATGTCTAAAGTTCGGGCAATTCCCCGTGCACTGCACGTTTGCACACCACTGTTCGACCCTTCCTCTAATGCTTCAGCCACATCTTCTACTGACGTCAAAGCAACTGCTTTCCTCCCTCTGCCAGATTTCACTGCAAAAGAACCTGTCGCTTCGAATTTTTTAATCATACACCTCAGAGCCTTTGCAGACATCGGACCACATCCTTTTTTCATTCCCTTTAATACCCGAAATTTCTTTAAAGCTGCTATGGCAGAGTCGCCATTCTTGTAAAAGAGCTTCACAAGCAGAGCGCGATCCTTCATTGACAGACCCATGGCAAGCTGCTGAGATACAAATATGACGAGAACGCCATGAGGCCTGCGTTTTTATAACACATGCAATGTCTCATGCGCATGCGTATCTTTCAATTTGCATAGTGCAAATCCTCCTAGGCATAATATGCCGCTTACAGCGCCATCTAGTGATAAATTTTGGAACTATTTTTTTTCTTATCCATATCAAATGCCCCTTCTTCAAGAATGCTCAGTCCAAATTTGAAGTCATTCGGACTCATGGTTGTTTTTTTATAGCATTTTTACAAAGGGACTTTAATTATAATCACCTTGTATATAATAATTTAAAATGTAGATTTGTTGGATAACGATATAATTAAATCCGTTTACATAAATTATTAACAATTTATTATTATCGGCCTCGGTGGCTCAGTGATTGCCTGATCACCTCTGATGCCCGAGGACGACGAAGATTTTTTAGGAGGGAACTCTTAAGATCACGCACTTTCTTTGGAAGGGAAGTAAAGCCGTTGGTCCCGTGATCAATTTATTTTGGCATTTCTCCAGAATATCACAAAACGATGTTTAAAGATGATTAAATTAAACTCCACTATTATTACGTAAACTTCATAAAATTTAAGCAATGATTGGGAGAACTTACTACATAATATAAAAATTGCATTTAATCCTTGTTTAAAGATAACGATTAAAATTAATTATTTATTAAAGTTTAAAATGTTGAGGTGCAAAATCAAATAAAAAAATCAATTAAATTGAAATTATTTCAGCGATTTTTATCACTAATTCTATCAGATGAATTAGAAATCTACCTACTACACTATCCTTTGCGCCATCTAGCGAGCAAAGAAAAAATAGGACCAAACTTTGCTATAGTGACGTCACGTGACTTTCTAACCTGTATAGAAAAAGCCTTGATTTCTGCCAATAATAAGCCCTAAATTTGGTCGACTTCAAGGCGAAAAAGTCACCTGACCAACTGAGTGCTAGCAACAATCCAACCTTCATTGTTTCCAACAAAAGGAAAAACACTGATTATTAACATCCAAGATGGAGGCAGTGAAGGTTGGATTGTTGCTAGCACCCAGTTGGTCAGGTGACTTTTTCGCTTCCAGGCCTTATCTCGTTGGCCTCGGGTCGACTTCGAGGCCAACGAGAGACAGGCTAGGGCACTCAAAAGTCACATGATTATCGGGGTCCGGCCAAAAATTCATCTTTCATTGTCTCCATCTTGGATTTTAACAATCAGTATTTTTTCGATTGTTGGATACAACGAAAGATGGATTGTTGGCTTGACCCCGATGATCATGTGAGTTTTGAGTGCCCTGGCCTGTCTCTCTCGTTGGCCTCGGTCAACACCACCTAGACAAAAGGCCTGCGCACAGATATGTCTTACATTGTTACGTCATGATCAAACGGCCAAATTTAGAGGTTATTATTGGTAGAAATACGATTAACAATGTATTTCTTGTGATGCAACAATGTATGATGTTTCTGTGCGCAGGCCTTCTGTCTAGGTGGTTGTTGCCTCGGTCGACTTCGAGGCCAACGTGAGACAGGCCAGAGGCGAGTTTTTGGACATTTGACCGCGATGTAATTAACAGCGAAGTGACGTCAACTTCATTTTTAAAGGATAATTTAACAATGTAAATTGTTTTTATATGACACAACTTTGACGTATGAGCGTTGCTTATTAAACCGCGATCTCAAGTCCAAAAACTCGGCCCAGGCAACACCACCTAGATAGAAGGCCTGCGCACAGAAACGTCATACATTGTTACATCACACTAAAGCGGCTATTGTTAATCGAATTTCCTCCAATAATAAGCCCTAAATTTGGCCGTTTGATGATGATGTAACAAGGTATACAGTTTCTATGCGCAGGCCTTCTGTCTAGGTGGTGTTGGCCCAGGGCACTCAAAAATCACATGATCATCGGCGTCCGGGCAACAATCCATCCTTCATGTGATGACCCCGATGATCATGTGACTTTTGAGTGCCCTGGCCTGTCTCTCGTTGGCCTCGGTCGACTTATAATGACGTAAAAATGTATGACGTTTCAGTGGCGAGGCTTTCTTTATAGGAGGCGTTGCCCTAGCAGTGAAAAGTCACCTGATCTTCTTAGTCGAAGCAACAGTGTAACGTTCATTGTTTCCAACAAAGGAAAAATACTGATTGCTAAAATCCAAAATAGAAACAATGAAGATTACATTGTTGCTTGGACTAAGATGGTCAGGTGACTTTTCAGTGCCGGGCCTGTCTCTTTCGTCGGCTGCGGCATGTATTAATTTTTTCAACTAATGTTGACGCAACACAAACACGACCAGCTGCAAACACCACGGGCTGATTGTTCACACATGCAAGTAACAAGCAACATGGTGTATTTACCTAGACTAAGCAATTCAAACAGATCTACCAGTAAGAAGAATGACAACCCCAGAATTTGTTGGAAGTCTTCATTACGTTCTCACGATTAGCCAATGTAAGGAGAGTGGCAATAGTGCGGTTTCACTTGATGAGCATGTCGTTCCACAATTTAAGATACTGAACTTATTATTCAAAAATTTAGAAATGATAATCGTAGAGTCGCTCCTAAACTTACGCATTATCTTATCGTGGTCAGAGTTCTTTAACCAGTTATGAATGTAATGGACCAATTGCCGTTCCTTGCACTGAATGCGTATCTCCGTAACTAATTCACATACATATTACGTATAAATTGTACCGATTAAGAGTCTATGTAGTCCCTGTAAGCCATCCAATTTTCGTGCGGAAGCTTAACTTTTTCGTACATGTAATGTGCTTAGCTGCGAACACAACCTCAGGAAATCTGCGAAATGTTATTATTGGTCTAAGCTCTGTACAACGCTTTAAGTTTGACATTGGAGTGTGGTAAATGTCGTTAATTACATAACAATACCTTGCCAGAAGTTTAGGGACAACTGACATATTAAATATTAAACAAAATTGAATCGGTTATTTCAAAAACCGCATAAGTCACACAATTAGAATTTTTCAGGAATCAATAAAAACTGTCTTATTCATAAGTAAACAATATCGAATATTTGAGATATCGGATAATCTTTATAATTTATGAATAATAATAATAATAATAATAATAATAATAATATAAAAATGTGAAAAACTGTTGTTGACTTATGTTGTTTTAGCAAAAACAGGGTTAGATGGTATATAATTTCAACATATCATATTAATCATATTTTTAATCAATATTACTGAAAATTCCACTTAAATATTATCAACATTACATTTTCATGTTTTACTATCATTATGGTACGTAATCATAATCTCCATCATTCTCCTCTGGATTATCTTTTAGATTTGCAGTTGGCAAGCTAAAATGTTTTGATAAAATGGCATATGCTCTTCCAGAATGCTATCCATCGGCCTCGGTGGCTCAGCGGTTTGCGTGATCGCCTCTGATGCCCGAGTACGCGGGTTCGATCCCGGCCGAGGACGACGAGGATTTTTCAGGGGGAAATCCTGAGATCACGCACTTCCTTCGGAAGGGAAGTAAAGCCGTTGGTCCCGTGTAGTCGTTTGCCGGCTGCACGTTAAAGAAACCTTGCGAGGCAAAATTTGCGGCCCCTATAAAGCTGTCCTGAAATGACCATAGCAGTTGAAAAGGACGTTAATACCAAACCAACCAAACAAGAATGCTATCCTCAACTCGCTTTAAATCATTTAATTTTTTACTATTAATTGGCACTCTCAATTCATAGGCTTCAGCTGATGGAAGTGACACAGGAGTTGAGATTTTGTCATTAATATAAATGAATGTTTAATGAATCCATCTATAAATTCCTCGGCTTATGATAGTACCGGGTGTTTCATAGGCTATGACCAACTTGTTAGTTGAATAACTCGTCAACAGGTGGAGCTAATACCGTGAAAGTTTGTGGGAGTCAAAGGAAATAGATTAGGCTTATTTTCGACGCATACACAGTACTGCAGTTGTTTACGCCGAAATGTCTCGATATTCAGTCGAAGAGCGTGTTTTTTCGGTCAAGACTTTTTATCATTGTGACCAGAGCCCTGCCGAAACACTCAAGTGTTGAGCCTGAAAGTTTGAAATAAAGATCTTTTTCCGTTCAAATGTTATTCGCCTTTTTCTTTGGTCTATACCCTGTGAAACAACTGCAGTACTGTATTCGTCGAAAATAAACCTGATCCATTTCCGTTGACGAGTTATTAACTTTAACGGCACTAGCTCCACCTGTTGACGAGTTATTAAACTAACAAGTTGGTCATAGCCTATGAAACACCCAGTACCTTTTTTATTTGAATCATAATGAAAACTCGTATATGTCGAAGGAGCAAATGTTCTTTTATGTTCTTTTGGAACACTTTTTCCGTTGTTTAAGCAATGAACGCCAATTAGGCGGTATTATTTGAAGAGGAAGGTTATGAACCGACTTACGTGGTTTTTACCCAGAATATGCGTCTAACTTTAAGGAAACGTTCGCAACAAAAAAAAAGTATGTTTAAGAAAAACGTGACATTATGCGGTTTCTGAAATGACCGATTCAATTGTAGGCTATAAATCTTCTGAAATAAAAGCATCAAAACCTAGTATTGCTGTAAGGAATAAAAGAACTTCCAACACGTAAAAGACGTAAGTTATACATAGAGTACTCTAATTTTAAGCAATACAACATTTAATAAAACTGTTGATGCGTTTCGAAGTAAACTTCATCTACAGAGCCAAGCGAAGAACAAAGAACTGCGAATTATTTAATAGAGTTGCAAGATCTGAACTGCGAATGTCTTGAAGCCTTATCTTATTGTCAGAAAAACTCATTAAGTGCCACTTCGGATGAAAAACGAGTATGCCAGATTTTGCTTATACGCTATAGGAGTTCACTGTTCGGACAGTAAAATAAAAAAATCTATAAAAATCTTTATTTTGAAAAATTAATTTCGAGAATTAAGAATTTTGAAGAAATTAAGAAAATTTTTACTTTAATTTTATTTTATTTTAATCTGGAAGACAGTGATTTTAAGAAATTTGATGGTGAAAAGCGTTTTGGGATATATTTTAATTATCAAAGGTCAATTTAATTTAATTCTAATTTTAATAAGAACTTTTTAATTTGAATGTTTAAGAACTAATAAGCTATATTTAATTTAAAGATTTCTAAAATTTTTATGTCTTCTTTATATTTAGTTTGATTATTAGTTATATGTAGGTAATTGAATGTTTTATAATTCAGAAAATATAAAGTTTAAATTTAGTTAAGGTAAACTGTTGTAGTCACTTTTTACATCTAATAGCATTGAAAGGAAAGCACTAAGAGGCATGCTCGGCCTATTACTTACCTTGCAACTATCTTCGCTGCAATGAGGGCTATCATTTTGCTAATACGTACGGATTCAGATCATGTGATATGACCAGACGTGAGTGTCTCTTCCTGTATGAACTTACCTGAATCAGAAGTGGCAGTTTTCACTTGCAGCTCCACGACGAAGAATTACAAATTGGTATACCCAGTTATAAATAGCTCAAAAGTAGTGAAAACAGTATAAAGTTTAAGATAGAACTAACAAAAATGATTTTTTTAAAAAATATTTTTAATCGCCTAATATTACCTAATTTCCGAACATGCTTCTTAAAATAATTCAATTCCTGTAGCATGATTTACTTTTGTGAAAACTTATTTGAACTCAATTATCGAATGCAATTTATTTCCAAGTAATATTTTTATTAGAATTTTTAACAAACTATATTTTTATTTGATCCGACATTAATCTGAAATGAATGGTAACAGTTTTACATAATCCACAGCAGTGCAATTGATTTCCCAAAGAAACTGAGTACAAAATTTTAAATATCTCAAAATTACATTTATTATGCATTATTAACAGTAATGAATTTTATCTAAAATAAGAAACGCTAACAGATTTAAGACATTAATGGTGGAAATACATAAAATTTGAAATTACATCCTGAAAATTGAATTCCTTACTCTTTAGTTGCGTGAAAGTAAATTTCTAAATATTCAAAGTTTTTAATGCTGAATAAGAGCCAGAGAAATCTACATGTTCAACTGAAACTAACCCAAGAATCAAAATGTGAACCGGTTTACCTGAGAATTCGACCAAATTACAAGACTCAATTGAACTACATTTGAAAACAAAGCGGAAACCAAATCTAAAAACTGCATACCTAAAGCCTGCCTGATCCTTAGAAGTTAATCTAAAAACCACTAAGCTCCTCAATCCTATAAATTCAATACTCGCAAAAATGCTATAAATCTACGAATTAGAATTCTCGTCTTCTTATTCAGCATTAAACCCCTTTAAAAAGTGCAAGTTAAACGATTAAGTAAAGAGCAAGGAAGTACATTATCAATAACCATAAACTTAATTATTTTCATTTATATTTAAAACATCCGAGGTAAGGCATTTAATTAAAACATTCAAAGAACAAACTTAATAAACTTAATATTTGGTTCTTATCCAGTTGTCTTTGATGGATCTTGGGTTACAGTCCAAATCTGGAATAATCAAGTTAAAAAAAACTTTAATAGAAAATAGTAAAAATAGATACAATCAAATTGATACAAGATGATCCCTTCTGAAATATCGATACGGTATTGTGAGATTATTAGAACTGAAAGACTTCGGCAATAAGTAAATCTAAGATTTTCAGAACAATTAGTCAAAGCCGAACACTTACTTTTAGATTAAAATTATCAGGAAAAATGTTCATTCTGTAATTACCAATGAGGAATCAATTTTAGTGCTTAACAATTGAAGAAGGCTACATCCGAATTTCACCTGACGAATTCATGAGAGTATTGTAATGGGTGATGTTGAATATCTTCCGATGCCTTTGGCAGTGAACTGTATAAAATATTAAATAGGAATTTCTTGGTTTAGAACAATCTTCAATTAAAGAATAAGCAATATCACACTTCTTATGGCAAAATAAATTCGGTAGAAAATGATACAAGCATGAGTACAGCAATCACAGGCCTACCTTTGATTTATACCTTGTATTCCACAAATTCCTTGACGGGATGGATTATTGTGCAGATTCCTCATTGCTTCACGTTACAGCATAGATTAGATCCTAGAGTTGTCCCATTTCAAGTTGCCAATATGCTCCCGCAGAAGTTTATTAGGAAAAGATAAGGAGACCAGTTTCTATCAATTTAAAAAAAAAAAAAAAAATCAAAATAACAGTTTCATTGTCTAATTGAAAAATAGTGCATGCATTATTGTGCGTGTTATGTTTTTTTTAAAAAATTATTTTACATAATCAGATACATTATACATGGAAATGTCAACTAAAACGCAATAAGGTACCAGATTAAAATTACAAAGAATTAAAAAATTTTTACGTTTTGGTTCCTCCACTGTTTCACATTCCAGCGCTAAGAGTTAGTCTTTCGATTTTTGGATTGAAGTTGCCAATGTTTCCGCAGAAAGAATAATTCCATCGAAATAGATTCGCTTTTCAATAGAACTGCATCTGGAAAAAAATTAACAAAAACAGCACATTAACGTATTGTTACAGGAATCAGATCTAAGCGGTTTTAATGACCAAGCAAAGCTTTAGCTTTCAACTTAAAAAGTAAAAAAAAATGGATCTTTATAAACTAGTACTCACGATCCTTGGTAACAGTAACATTGCTTCCCATTTACAGAAAAATGTTTACCTAGAATAACTTGTGGAAAAGTAATGGCAGAAGTTTAAAGTAAAATAACATTTTCCTTAGCCTACTAACTGATCAAACAACCGTAAAAATAAGATACGCGAGATCTATATCTAAAAACTTATTCCCATAACTTAAAACATAATGAAGCAAATCTACTTGTGTTATGTTAATGGTGTTATGTTAGTGGGGGCTTGTTAAACAGGGAAATTAAGTAAATTTGCTTTTTTATGCATAGATTCTCTTTTCCTTGAAATGGAGTAAAAAAAAATTAACTCCCTTCTTAGAAACATTAATTGGTAATATTCAAAGTTATTATCCCATGAGCTCAATCCCTCGAAGATGACAAAATACACATGCAAACACAGACAGACACACCTACATTACATACACAGAAAACAGACTTAAACGGCGTCAAATACTTAGTATAAAACTAGAAAGTCTATAAAAGAGTTCCAAAATTTATATTGTTCACCGTCTCTTCACATAGAAAACTGCACAGGAACAAATTCAGAAGTAATATTTTTGAGATTGAGTAATATTTTTAGCCAAAAAGAGAACTTTTGGTCAAGTAGCATCCAGAAGATAAAAGCTGAAACTACAACAGATGTTTAATGATATAACAATCTTGATTCTTCCAGTTCGGAAAATAGTTGAATCGAACACGATTTGCTCCAAGAGCTTCCATCATGAATTAAACTGCACTGCATATTTCTTTCATTATCATATTCTGTTGTCCAAGAACATGAAATTTACAACCAACTTATTCATTTGACAGGAACGAAATCCGTCAACTTTCAAGGCACGATGATCCAAGCAAAGTTTCATTCCTATCTACTAAGAAATAAATCGCAAACATTTCACATGTATAGCCCTTTTCCCATATTACAAAGTATACTATAACCCCTTTTCCTAAAGTCGGATCACAATTTTCAAAATCAGAAAGATTCTCATTGACAATTAACAGTTCAAAAAGTCATTATTATTCTGCTTTGACAACATCCTCAGTCATCATTATGATATCGAAGATGAGAAACTAATTTAATCACGTAGTACGAATTCGAAGCAGATCAAAGTTAACAAGGTGCACAATGTGATATTCACTCTCGATGAGAAGTTGAGTAGACTATTGATTTTGATCCAGTTTGCGTAGCAGTATCCTTCACAAACTGCAGGAAGACACTGACAATTTTAGATCCATTGAATTTTCGAAGTAGGAAACTGCCGTTTACTCGTCAACAAATGAACTTCATGAATCGTCAACTTTATTACGACTTCTGCAAAAGAAAATACGCTATGTACCCCTTACGGAACAATAAGAACGTTCCCAAGTGATATCACAATTTTCAAAATGCTATTTCACAAATTCACTGTTCAAAAAAATCACTGGAAGTTTTACTTTGATAAAGTCCTCAGTCGTGATTCGACGCTGGAAGCTGAAAAAATTAAATTAGAGGACGTAACACGATGAATTCGAAGTCAAGTCAATATGAGCAAATGCTGATGCACAAGAAAGTTCACTCGCGACGGTAGGTTGATAGAACACATACTCACACACGAACCTCTTTCATTGATTTTTATCCAGCTTTGCGTAAGTTTTTCACATTCAGCTAAGTCACAAACACTGACCACAATTAACAATCTTATATTTTCGAAGCAGAAGACTCTGCAATTTATTTGACATCACAGAAATTAAGCTCATGCGTCCTCATCTTTATTACAATCTCTGAAATAAAGCAAATACATGACAAGCCTAATGAAATCAAAATCATATATATATTCCTAAATATAATTAAAATACTTACAAATGTTAAGACTGCATTTTTTTATCTTGGGCTTTGAAATGAAAGTTGGGTCGGTTCCTCTAAGATTAAAGAGAAACACAAATATTAATTTAAGATATTTCATAAATGTTGCTGCATAAAGAAAACGTGATCCAATTAAGAAAATTCATTAAATATATTAAACAAAATATTAGACTAAAGAAGTGTCTCTAGTAGTTCGTATAAACTTAAAGCACATACACACACACACAAAAAAAAATCATCCCATATGCTTTATAATTTAATGCTGTCAAATGAAACGTCATTTATCAATTTTGTACTGTTTGGAAAAATTCACGTTTTCTTTATGCATATACAACAGATTAAAACGCACGTTCTGTGTTTAAGGCAAGGATTTAGACGTATTGGGATAAATGCTCCCACAGGAATAAATTGGAACCTCTATTCATCCAAATTCGAATTTTTAACCTGCAAAATTCGGAAAAAAGTATTAGAATTTATGTAATTAAAAAAATTAGAATAGGCTTAAAAATATTTAAACATTAACTTAGTCCTAAAATTAAATAATCAATATTCTATTACTCACCGTTACGAATCTTAAAAACTAAAGACAGATCTTAAAACTAAAAACACAGATTGCCGGACAGCAAGCTTCCCTTTACACGCGGGAACCAAACTGTACGCACAATGTTTACAAACTAAAGATCGCTTATACCAACACTTACAAGTTGGTAAGTAGATACCTCAAAATAATGTGTAACCCTTGCCTTGCACCATAAGGAAGAAAACAGAAAGTTAGTAATTTACGCTTATAACGCTTTTACCTAACAACCCTAACAATGTTTTTATTGGTTGGTCACCGTTCAAGGACAGTCGGGTCGTATGGGCTCTTACGTAGAAATCCGACGTCAGATTTTGTTTGGTAGGCCAGCCATGGTTAGTAAGGGGCAATCGAGATAGAGAAAGAGAGATGGGTCAGCACCAGTATACAGCAGAATGCATACCGCCTGAGAAGGCATGGTACAAGGGCTGTTGGAATGAAACCAAATCATCTTATGGATTCACACCAACATCAAGGGTGTGCAGTAGAACACGCTAATTGACGTGTCTACAGAAAGTTGTGGTCCTGTGTTTACTGCCTTGACACGGTTCACTCATCACCGAGCCATAGTTTCTAGGCAGTAATAGCTAAGTGTTATCCTGTGTTTACTGTCCGCCCCGGTTTCCTCATTACCGAGACAGACAGCAACCGCTAAAATTTAAAAAAAAAGTCATTAAATTTTAAGTGAGTATTTTTAGAATGCTATAGAAATATTTTAAAAAGCTATGGGGACAAGGAGGAATTTATAAATGTTTAAATTCGTATTATGCGTATTATTCAATCTAAAACAACTTAAAACTAACTTAAAATAAATGCATGCCATAGTGTGTGTATGTGTATTTGTGTAGTTTCGTCGTCTTCAGCAGCCAAAACGTTGTCTTCTGCTCCTGAAAGTTCATACCCTGAAAGACCTTCGACACCCACTTTCAATATAAAGGGATAGCGAGGTCTTTCCCCGTCCTTTAATTATTAAAAAAACCTATCTTCGTGCGCTGCTGTCCTCTTCGGACTACTGAGGGTCCCACGTGGAGGGAAAGTAGTCCACCTTTCCCTACCTAAACTTAAACTAAACTAGCTACTATATTTGCGATTACCAAACATTCCCCTTTAACGTTAAAAATAAACTTAAAAATCAACATGCCTTGAAAAATAAAATTTGAATTTTGATAGGTTGGGGGGGCTGTAGAGAATTATCCCAAACTTTAATATTTTTATTTAAATTAACCTATATTCTAATTAAGGTTCAAATGCAGTTTAGTAACTATTTGGTAATCATAACACAGACAACCACGAATGTCCCAAAGCTTAACTATTACACCTTAAGAATCCCTCGTTGGGGTACCTGCCTGGATGATTTCCTAGAGCTAAAGATTACCATTTCCCTAAAACCAACCAGCTACCCATTCCATCGTAGTTCCTCTTCTGCTATGTTGTCATCACAGCTCAATGCCACACTCATCGTCACAATCGTCTCGTCACTCCATCAAATTCGAATTCATCACCCAGGATATGCTAATTTTAACTAATTTTGCTAATTATTACTAAAAATCTTTTGTAATAATTTTGAATTTGTGCTAATTTTACTTGATCAAACATAAAAGCTAAATTTTAATGAAAGCTCTCGCAAAAGTTTATATTAATAAATTTTCTTTTGCAATATTAAGAAATAGAATTTTTTAAAATTTAATTTTTAGATTAAAAATTTATTATTAAAAATTGTAATATTTAAATTGAAAATTAAATCTCTAAGCAATTTAAGTTTCCTCAACTAGATTTTAATTTGGAAGTTAAAACCTCATTCAGCTGAAAACAAAAGCAAAAAAATAAAATTTAAAATTTTCTAACTCCCAATTACACAAATTAAAATTAACCCCCCACCCATCATAAGCAAGAACTAAAATTACTTTGTGGTTGCCTGTGCTTAAAGATTAAAGAATCCCCAACTAGGCCAATGATACAACAAAATCAAAAATTTAGAACCATATTTCCACAAGTGTATTGAACTGTTTTTTGTGTTTGATGGGGAGTTAGGACGGGGGCATTACGGTTTCCCTATCGCTAAGTGTTTGAGTGTCCACCGTAATTTTGTTGTCCTAAGTGGAAAACATGGTTCTCATTTAAGAAAGGACAAGGAAGAAAGGATAATCTATACGTATCTTTTGTATAAGAAGGCATATTCCATCATCCCATGAATTCATTAGTCTAACGGGAAAAAGAATATCAGCAGATCCACGAGTTATTGAAATGGGACCAGATCCACCAGTTCTTGCTACATAGAAGTCGACACACCTAGAAAATGAAATTATAAAGATTACATACCTATAAGCTTCCCAAATCAAGTTTTGAATTAAGATGACGAGCGCTTATCTTTATATTAATAGATATTAATAGCAATAATGAGAGCATAAAACTGGTGAATCAGCCAAAATAATG
Organism: Rhysida immarginata; assembly: GCA_023313115.1. NCBI lineage: Eukaryota > Metazoa > Arthropoda > Chilopoda > Scolopendromorpha > Scolopendridae > Rhysida > Rhysida immarginata. The sequence goes on along the minus strand of JAHWFO010001556.1, from coordinate 11,829,960 downwards.
CTGCGTTTGAAAGTCATCGCACTTGCTGTTATGGCTGAACACATTTAATAGTCCTTAACATTCCACTTTCTCAAATTTTGTAATTTTGGAGTTTGCAGGTAAACTATTTACACGGCACTAACTTTTTGCATTGAAAAACAGCGGCACATGTAGTTTTTGATTACCGGTTTTTGATACTGCCAGTTGCGCCATCTGTCGGATAGTTGGTTGGCGAATAGGCCTCCCAGAAGTAACCACCAAATACTTAAGTAAACTATGAATATTAATATAGTCATGTGAATTAAGAAATTGTGCTTTTTCATTAATATATACTATTAGATATCTACAAAAATAAAACTCCGTTCTTGTTTGTGTCAACTTTGGTGCCTAGGTGTTCGGACTTTACAACTTGTACTTAATGGCTAATGCGTAACGGTATTTTAACGGATTTTTAATGTATAAGCTCAACAAATGAAAAATATACCGAAAAGAATTTCCGTGGAAATTACAATAATATTAGCTTTAAAGAATTAACTTAGTAAGTAATAATAATTTCGAAACAGGAAAGAAAAAATAAAATTTAAATTATAATTACATAATAAACTGAACTGCGTTAAGATATTAAGCCTTTAAGTATTACAACTTAAAATTTGTCAACTCAAATATCAAGAGAATTTTCCTACATTAACGATAAAGAACATTCCAGAACTATATTTATCAATCATACGAAGTTAAAGATAAATACGAAATTAGCCTCATAAACTGGAAGCTTTAAGCAAATTTATATGGATAAATAATATGTAAAGTTGTATTCAATCTCTTAATAAATATTAAACTTTTATTCATTTTAAAATATTATACCCAAAAATAACGATCATTAGGGCTATCACGAACGCGAGAACGAATTTATATCTCTGAATTAATTTTAAAAGAATGCAAACGAAACTTTAAGTATAAAAACAAATTTACATCTCTGAATTAATTTCAATTTAAAAAGAACTTATTTCGGTATTAATTATAAAGGATAAACTCACCAAGACAATTATCTTGGAAACGCCAAAAGCAAGCCTGTTGTCTTCCATCGTGAAGAATCAAAATGAGTTTAAACTAGTTTAAATATAACCGCCAGATATTGAATCTGATAACTGAGCATGCGCGGTAACAATTGGGTGCACAGGTGCTAATAGGAGAAGCCCCGTTAGGGGGGGGGGGGAGAAGTAGTAAATATAACACTGCAGTTGCCCCTCCCTATATCCACGCTTGGTAACAGCGATTTGGTATCTTCCAAATACAACCACTTGGATTTTTTGTGCGTAATATAAATATTAAAAAAAAACTTTTATAGGCACAAACTTTTATTTTAAACAGTGCACTTAATAATTTAATTAAATAGGAATTCATAAAAATTAAAACAATGTAAAAGTTTAATACTAAATTAAATTTGATAAATATGATTTTATTTTTTTTTTTTCTTGTCGTATGTTTATACTATAATGACTACTTATTTAGTAATTTAGACCATACTAAATTATTTAGTATTTAGTAATAATTTTTAAACGAGAGGCACCAAAAAAATTCTTTTACTTTCTAGTCCACTTCTTATGTAAATATGAAACCGGAATTTTTTTAGAAAATACACATGTATTGTATGAAAATGATAAAAATATTTTATTCGAAGTATTGCCCATCGCTGGCTATGCATTTTTCCCACGCCAAAAAAAATCTGTTGCTCTTTTGAGGCAAACTAGTCACCCAGCCATTTTCGTAAGAAGTGAAGCGCTGCTTAGCAAGTGCGTTTCCCATCGATGCAAATAAGTAGTAATAGAACGGAGTAAGTTTGGTGAGTAAAGCGAAAGTATTTCCCTACTAAACGCCAATCGTTTCCTTGACCAGTTTGCTGTGTGTGATTGTGAATTATCATGAAACAAAATCACTTCGTGTTGCCTTTTTTGATATTCTGGTCGTTTTTCACGCAAAGCTTGATTCAAATCGATCATTTGTTGTCGGTAGCGTTCAGTAAGTTATTAACGGTTTCGCCAGGTTTCAGCAGTTGGTAATAGATCACTTTGTGCCTTCCACGTTCTTCGTTTCTCACGTCAAACTCGCCACTTTAGAATTTTCTAAACCACTGAAAGCACTGTGATTTACAAAGAGCATGCTCACCGTAAGCTTCGACAAGCATTCGATGCGATTCTGCAGCAGTTTTTTTCAAATGATATCAGAAAATCAATGCTGTCCGCAAATCGTAGATTCCAGGCACAAAATTCAACATGTTCAACTACAGTATTACAAACTATGCTATTGTATGAAACTGGTATTGTCACCTAAAAAGCAAAAGGGGGGGGGGGGGTTTTTACGTCATAATAATTTTCGTCAAAACATGTTTGTAGTGCAAAAAGAACAAGAGTCCGGAAACTTTTGATCGCAAAATATATGGAAAATGGTAGGAGACGATTTTTTAAAATTTTTTTATTGTTTATCTTTATTAAGAGCTAGCTAACTTTTCAAGCCCGCTTCTCCGTTAAGGCCACGGGAGCATAAACCCTCCAAAGCTCGCGATTTTGGTTTCCCGAATTCTCCTCTCCAGATACTTATTTAGTTACTTATTTATTTTTTTCTTGGAATAATAACAGGCAGGATATTAAACAAGGTGTGCCGTAATGTATGAGCGAAAATTTGGAACAACTATTTTAAATGATATTTTCAGATTATACACAACATTTGAGAAATCTTTTATTCTTGCTGTTTTTTCAATTGATCCAACCGTCAAGGAGATGGGTGCACTGAAAGGGTGGAACTTTTAAAATTTTGAACCCAATTTTATCGATGAAGACCAAGAGATAGAGTGTGGGTCTTAGAGACATTCCTATTCTACTTTTTGATGGTCTTTAAGAATCTGAAGCCAGAATTTCTAAAAATCCAAAAATTTTTAATACATAAGCAGAGTCCGTGGGTGTGTTAAAAATTTTTAAATACTTGAAATTCAGACTTTGAGCATTAAAATAGACATAAATCTGGAAAGAATTAAATGAATTTCCGTTGTTTATTAGTAATTTTAGCTAGACTTTAAATTCTCGAATTTAATATTACTTCTACATTACAGCTAAAGTTCCTTCTTGGAATATTGCAAGGTTTTATTTGATAAGAGATTTACAATCTCTTGTATTCCTTTTAATTTGAATTATTCATGAGTCATATGCTCTCTTCTGTACTTCTGTATTTCCCGTTATTTAGGAATCTTTTCATGGCCTTAAGTTTATCTTTGAAGTGGCTATAGACTCGTAATATATTTATGGTATAGTTTTGGATTGTGAATGTAATTGAATGTCATTCACGTGTTTTAATAAGAATGGTATTTTTATGGGAAATCTTGAATAGTAAAGTTGTGCTATTCACGATTCACCGATGAATGAATATTTATATTACTTGGTGTTCTTATCACTTTAATTAGACGGTCATAGGAAAAGGGGTAACAGAAGTCAAGCTTTTCTTGTAAGTGGCGTAGTTAATTTTGCTTTATAATTTGTCTTTTTCATGTTAAAAAAAAACCCTCTCTGAAAGTTCTTTATATTGTAATGATTTAACTACTACGTTAAATAACCACTATACAGGGTGAAGCATTTATCTTGAGACCACTGAATATCTCGGAAACTAAGCATTGTACAAAAAAATGTCCAAAATCAAAAGTGAATTATTTCACGGGGGAAATTCATTAGTTAAAAAATTACCTCCCCCCCTTGTGAGGGGGTTTGGGAGGAGGGGGGAACTTTGAAATCTTAAATAGGAACTCCTATTTTTAATGGTATATTCAGATTGTACACAATATTCGAGAAATGTTTTATTCTTGGTATTTTTTCAATTGATCCAACCGTTTAGGAGATAGAGGCCCTCAAAGTGTGGAACTTTTAAAGTTTTGAACCCAATTTTATCGAAGAAGACAAAGAGATAGAGAGTGGGTCTGCAGACATCCCTATTCTATTTTTTGATGGTCTTTAAGAATCCGAAGTCAGAATTTCAAAAATACAAAATTTTTTAAAGTGCACAAGTAAACTTTTGGGGGCAGCAGTCCTATGGAGACAGAGTCTATGCGTGTGTATTGTTTCATTAAAAATAGGGGTTCCTTTTTAAGATTTCAAAGTTACCCCCTCCCCCCAGCCCTCCTCACAAGGGGGAGGGTAATTTTTTAAGTAATGAATTTCCCCCGCGAAATAATTCACATTGATTTTGGACATTTCTTCGTACAATGCCTTGTTTCCGAGATATTAAGTTGTCTCAAGATAAATGCCTCACCCTGTATACATTATTTGCAAATCTTCGTGAGCATTGTTATCTTTCTTTAATTATATTAAAACCAGCAAGCAATTAAAATCAGAAAATGATTTAATGAATACGAATAGCCCTTGTGACGAGCCTCCATGGTCCGGGTATGTGGCATTAGGCAATTACCATGGGCTTGAAGAAAATAAAAGAAAAAGGTGAACACAGTACCAAATGACAGAATTAACATGTAACAAGTTTATATTGGAAAAAGTACATCTGGTGTATTACGGTCTCCACTCTAAACAACACTGGCTCTTTAGAAATGACAAGCTTAAGCAGGACAGGAATCCGTTAGGGAGTGCTACTCCCAAGCACTATTCGACTTCCACAGATCAGGAAAACGTGTAAACAACAGTTCTTCCGCGGCAACCAAACTCTAGGGTGCATACAATATACAACGACGTTGACTAAGAGACTATTCGCGACTTTAGCTGCCTTACAAAATGGCGGATGAAAGGGGGAACGATGTTAGTATAAGGGTGTGCCTACAAAGTCCGACCGGTCGCGACCGTTCAAAGCCTGTCGCAAAGCTCGTTTTGGAGCCACCAGTGACTGACTCGAAATTTCGACGAAGTCTGATCGACGCGGGAACGATGAAGGCATACGTAACTGGCTTTATTCATTTTATATTTTCTCCCGATTTGGACGACCCTCGATACTTAAAGTACCGAGGGTTCGATCCCGGTCGAGGACGATGAGGATTTTTCAGGGGGAAATCCTGAGATCACGCACTTCCTTCGGAAGGGAAGTAAAGCCGTAGGTCCCGTGTAGTCGTTTGCCGGCTGCACGTTAAAGAACCCTTGCGAGGCAAAATTTGCGGCCCCTATAACGCCGTCCTGAAATGACCATAGCAGTTGAAAAGGACGTTAATATCAAACAAACCAAACCAACCAACTTTGATAAAACTGGGAATAAAAGCGAATCTAGTCAACTTTTATTCACTACGATGTAATGCAAAGCCTCTAAAACAGTACATTTCAATTTATGGCCAATGAACATTGTAACATACTGTATTAGTAAGTTTTAATGACTTTTTTTTTTAATAAAAATACATAACCTTGTTTAAAAATAATACTTTTTATTAAAAACCGCTGCTTAATAATATATTTTTTATTAAGTAGCGGAAGAATGGAGCTACTTATTGTTTTCACAATGCCCGTCCGTCCGTCCCCTTCATAATTTCCGCATTTTTTGAGGTAGAAGGTTGAAATTCAGAATGTAGCTTATTACGGGCATGGGCACCTTCACTATTTAATTTGGTTCTGATTGGCCCACTGGGGTCGGAGTTTCGGGGGCGGAAATTAGAGAGGACCAAAAGGTCTACGCGTATTTATGCATATAAAGGAGTGAAATTCGGTGTGCAGATTCCTCCAAGCAAGATCAACATTACTGTAAAGTTTGGGCAAAATTGTTTCAATAGGGTCGGAGTTGTGGGGGTGGCAATCACTTGGTCTTAAGAAATTTAAGGCAACATATAGGGTGTGATATATCATTCGATCGAAAATGATGAGAAAGGAAAGAAGATAGGGTTCTTTTATATTTTCTAAATACAAGGTTCGAGAAAATCAATTTTTGTTTAAAAAAATGGGGGGTTAAAAAGTGCAGATAAAGAAATAAAAAAAATAGATGAACTCAGGGCACGTTCGAAATATTTTTAACGCTGCACGTTTTCCATTGGCATTGTGAAAGATCATCTGCTCAGCCACATCACAGCCACCAGGGCGGCGCTATGTAAAATCACTACCACGGAATCCCTTGAGTGTCACTTCTGTATTTCTTATTCTGTGGTTAGCCGTTTTTGCCGCTCTTGAGACTAGCGGAGTCGCGATTTTGAATCCTGCTGAGGGCATGGATTTTTGTATTTGCCCCTTTACTAACGAGCTTGGAAGATCATGCAAATCCTAAGTTGGTAAGCGCATTTGTCACTATAAAAATTATTATTTGACCATATTGTACCAATACCTCCACAAAAGAAAGCCTGTGCACTGAAAATTCATACATTGATACATGATCATAAGAAGTCATATTAGGACTTATTATTGGTAGAAATACGATTAACAATGTCTTTTTATGATGATGTAACAATGTATGAAGTTTCAGTGCACAGGCTTTCTTTTTTGGAGGTGCTGATTGTACTTGGTGTAGTTTAGACGTAATTAGATATGATTTCATTTAGTTCAGCAAGAGACCCTTTACGTCTTTAAAAAGTTGTGATAACTCGACTTTAATGAATAGCGATAAGATATACCATATGCAATTAACACATTTAAAACTTAAAGGAAAGAAGGCTAAAAATATCGGGAATTGTGAGGAGGTGTTCCTTGGAAGAAAATCCTTCAAATTCTTTTCGTAGGTGGCTTTCTTTCAAGGGAATGAAACGCTATTAAAGTGACCATCGGAAATCTCTACGGGGGAGGCGGAAAATTTTTTTGTTTTTATTTTATATATACATTCATTTTCATAATCAAACTATTTCAAAACACTAAAATATATATTTTTAAATTTTCCTTTACTTTCCGTTTTATAGCAATATTTTAATATAACTTGCCACAAGCCACCAATGTAAAAAATATCGCGATTTGCAGTATCCTAATTTCTTTATAAGCTGCCATGTCTCCGAAAACGGTGCGAAAACAGCCGAAAACTTTAGCGAATACGTACCTCGGACGGGCCAGTTCGGGCGCATTCGTGTGACTCATTGATCCTGAGGAGAGACGAAACATACGATTCAGTGAATGCTACGAGAGACTGAAGGAGTTTAGTCTCTCTGCAAGGAGAATGCGACGGAAGGAATTTCCTTTTTTACTTTAGTTAAATAAAATTAAAAGCATAACTCCAATTTTGCAGTACATTGCAATAGAAAAAGAAATAAAAAGGGGGAAGATGTAGTGCAATATTTTTTAGAAGAACATGTTTATAGAAAGTAGCATTAAACCGGAACTGGCCATCCTAAAATGCATGAATTTCACTGATAGCGTCATGTGATTACCGTTAGGATGAAAATCTTTAAATGAAATATTATTTAGTAGGTGATGGTTTATCCACGGATGCCAACAGACCTACTGTCGAGCAAATAACATAGAAATACAACATTGCGTGACTAATGTCAATCTTAAAAGACGCATTTCATCTATCATCATCACGACTGAACTATAATCTCTCGTCAGAGAAAAAGTAATTGAATGGGATCTTCGAACCACTGAAGACGGGGAAAAAAGTGGAGCTGATGAATCTCGTAATGAATTGATTCTACTGCCTGAAAACCAATTTTACTGAAATGGATATAGAATCGTGGTATGGACGATGGGTAAGTAAGGTGCGTCCTAATTGTGTAAAGCCACTTGAATTTTAAAAATAACCATTTAATGCCAGTTCCGATTGAAGAAAAAAGTAAATTACAATAATAGGCCAGTCATGGCTGCTTATTTATTATGGTTTCAAAGAAAAATAAACAAATTGCAAAGAAATTAAAGAAAAATTTGTTTTTCATTGTCCAAAAATATAAAGCCATCTTGTTTTAATAACGAAAGGTAATGTACTTCATATTCCAGCATCATAGAGGATCATCATAAGTTCTCCCGACATGAGCATTTATTGGACGAGCTAGGTAAATAAATCTATTCGCATCCATGATCCTTCATTCACAAATGCTATTGTGGAATCAATGCAGTTTCGAATTTGTGCACTTTGCCAGGCTAGAGGAGGTGTCCGATACGATGCCAAGTGTTTGCTCATCACTTTTTCATTTTAGAATATTCGATTTATAAAATCGCGTTTATTATTGTTATTATTATTATTATTATTATAAAATCGGTAGCCATGTAGCAAGCAGCGTTTATTATCTTCAAAGTGGGTTGCTTGCTATTGTGTTGTTGTATTCTCCAAGGAATGTTTGTTCCTAGATTTCAAATAAATATCTCATGGCAACATATTTATCTGGTAAATTCACCTCGTTTTTTTTTTAAAAGGTTTCCCGTTAGGAAAAAGGTGCTATCTGACATTTTATGCTTTTATTTTAACCTAACTGCATTTTTTTTAGTAATAGACCTGAAAATGTAAACAGTCAAATTTGATTGAAATTTTTAATGGTTTATTAATCAGCCAATAGCACAACTCATTTCGGCTTATCTTTGTCCTTTAACTTATTTTTTAGTTTGGTTTTCGGAGTAAAAGAATAGACTCAGTTCATAATTAAGATTCTGAATTCCGAGAGTCGTCCAGAAAGTAAAGAACGATTGGTTGTATCTCAACAAAAAATAAAAGATATCAAAACAGAACTTTATTTGCAACAATACTAAACCTAACACAACTTTTCTACATAATCGCCATTGTTATTGAGGCGCTTGTCATGACGAGACACAAGTTTTTTAATGCTGATGTTATACTCATCGGCTTCCAATGACTGAAGTTACTGCTCTTTAATCGCGTCATCACAAGAAACCCCTTCATTTTAGGGAAAAAGGTGAGCATCACTATACTTTACCCAACGAAAGTTTGAATGGGCGTGTCCAATTAAATTTCCAAGATCAATTTGTTAGACATTGTTAATTTTATTTTGCAACAATGTCTAAATAATTGAAAACTGAAATTTAACTGGACACGTCAAATTTTCGTTGGACAGAGTATAGGCGCCAAGTCGAGACTATGATGGCCAGAGTATAGGCGCCAAGGATGATGGTCAGAAACTTCCCACTTGAAACGTTGCAATTTTGTTGTGTTGCTGCAGCTGCATGAGGCCGAGCGTTGTCAAGAATGAACACAATTCTTGGAGACAATATTCCACGTCTCATGTCTTAGTTAACGCTTTTTGAAATTGCTTTTCTGTTTTTTGAAGGAGAATGCGTGTGATGCTACTCCCTGGACTGGCGCTTGGATTCAGTCATTGGCGGCATCTGAGATGAATATAACATCGGCATTGAAAAACTTAGCCCGTTATGAGAAGTACCTCATTGTCAATGCCGAGTATGTAGAAAAGTAGTGTTAGGTTTAGTATTGTTGCAAATGAAGTTTTCTTTTGATATCTTTGCTTTTTGTTGAGATACACCCAATCGTTCTTTACTTCTGGACGATCCTCATATATTTCGTACATGATGTTTCAAAATGAGCTTCGCAACTTTGAAAGTTTACATACACGGTGGCCCATAAGTAAGATCAGGTGTTTGACAGCCAATAGTTCCATTGCAAAACACAATTTATTTAATCTGTGATGTGGTATACATCATCAAAGGAGACATAAACGTTTCTCTATGTGCGGTTTACAGTGCAATATTAATCTATGCTCATCGAGACCGATTATTGCTTGGAGGCGCAAAGCCATGTTTGCACATGCCTTGCGACAGAACTCAATAGGAATCGCGTTAAATTCTTGGGTTATCAGAACCGTAATGAGGCGGGCCCCGTCTTGCTGCTATTCTACTCACTTTACGGATTTAATATACTTTGCTCCGTTCAAAAGTTGTAGGCTATCAAAAACCTGAACTTATATATGGACCACCCTGTACAGTTAAACAGGTTATGCACAATGTTTTGAAATTTTAAAATGTAGCAAAACATGTCAGGTTTTACCCTGAATAGTTTGGAACTAATTGACTTCATTAGCAAAGCACCAGGCGTTTTACTTGAGACAAATTTCTAGCCATATACGTGGTATCTGGAATCACTGATGCACCTGCAGCGATAATTCGAAGTAAAAATTAGTGGACGTTTGCAATCGTAATGGCACGAGGTTATCGAATCTCTAGAAGACAAATGCCTGTAGTGTCCATTTGATGAAGGAGGTAAGCTAGCACCGCTCGACTAATCCACAGATTTGAGAAACATGTAATGAGAAACGTTTCGTGCACTTCAAGGTACATAAACTTAAATGAACGCGGGAATATAATTGAACATGCCCAGGTTTTCTTTCGTTGAATCAGAGTACAAATGTAGATCCGCTTTATGAGAATTCCATGCCCCATCACATATGTCCTGTAATTCTAGTTAAAGAAGGTCCGGGTATTCAAATGCGATTTCTAATTCACTTGGCGAGGTAGGTTAGGTAGGTTAGGTACGAGGTAAATATCTTTGCGAGATATAAAATCTTGTGGATCCATTTTATTTAGTTCTGCTATTCTCAGTTGCTGCTATTAGTTAAAAAATTAAATAGGCCGACAGTACCAATTCATTATGCATTCTAAGGGGGGGCCCTTTATTTATGAATTTGTTTCTTTTTGCCGATAAAAATATGAAACTTGTATAAACTCATCAATTGTTCTTGACTTTAAAGAGATTAAGAGAAATTAGGACGATGGTCCAATTTACAAAATGTAAAGATTTGAATGAAAATAGGGGATGGAATGTGCGTCTTAATTGGTCGATTTCTTCAGAAGCGGTTTGCCAACAATTACAATGCCGACTTCATTTTCTTATTTTTCATTTTCTTAATGCAATTCTTTTTTGATTTCGGACACCGAAAATTAGCTCGTTCCTTTCTCCCGGCAGCATTCTGCTCCATATTTTTTCCTTTTCTTTCGGAAGAAGGAGTTCCTTCCTAACAAGGATCTCGCTGTTGACGCCAAAAATAAGAAAGAAAGGGAAAGCATCGCGAAGAGTGTGCATCTCCTCCCCGACAAGGCAGAAATGAATGAAGCGAAAAGAAGAAGAGAAAAAAAAAATTCTTGGCTCCCCTTTGCTCCGATGCCAGCCACACATTTCAAGGAAGTTGTTCGTTCACGCCGCGAATTTCAATTGAATCGGTTGCGCTGTCGTCGTCGGGCGTCTGATTCATTGGCTGGCAATTGGGTTTGGCAAGCGGCGTGCACAGAGGGCGATGCGCACGGGGTAATTACGCGGCACCCGGAGCCAAATAAAGTGTTCGACCCCCGATTGGAACGCCATAGGAAAATACATCGAAGAATCGACGCACCACCGCAAAAAGCCACCCGACTGAGCTTTTCGTCGCCGTCCTCGTCATCGGCCGTCGTTGGGAGGCGCTCTGAACGGAAGGAGAAAACTTCCTTTTTATTCGAGGTCAGTGATGTGGGAAGAATGTTGAATGGAGGAAAAACGGACCCCTTTCTCTCCTACCCCCACCCAAACAGAATTCCCCTTTTCTTCCTCCTCTTCTTTCTGCTGCTCCTCACCTATTCACCCTAACATTCACCTATTCCACCAGTCGAGAATCATTCTCCTTTTTTCCACTCCTGATCTCTATTAATCTTTAAATGGCTTAAAATGTACTTGTGAATGTTTAAAATGTACTTTTGAATATTTTTAATTACCTCCTACATAATCCAGTATTTCTCTTGGCAAAAAGATATTAATCACACGGGGTCGCATGACTCGTAACATTATTAATAAAGAATCTGAAGGATTGCCAACGAATGGAAGCATGACTAAAGGCTTTGAATTTTGCCATGAAGATTTAGCTTACATTTCCTTTAACAAGCTAAGGAATAGAAAATTTCTACACAGGGATTACCGTGATTTATACTTATTCATAATTTTTTTTAAAAAAAAACCTGTTTTTACAGGATTCTATCAGGAGTGACCTGCATTTGGAATTCAATTTTTACTCTGACAATCTCTCATTAAAAGTGGCAATAAAAAGTAAAGATTTTATTTCTGTAAAAAAATTTTGATTTTTTTTTTGAATCGGTACCTTACATCTTTTAAATATATTCCGAATCTTCTTCCCCTTATTCATTTTACAGAGCTAATTTTAGAAAACTTCTGAAATCCCAAGTTTAAAAATATTTTCTGAAATCCCCCCGCACGCATGAAAATTCTTGATGACAGATTTAGAAATGGTTTTTTGTGAAGAGAATTGAAATTAAAACAAAAAAATTTAATTCCCATATTTTTTGAAATTCAGTTTGTTTTATATTCATTAAATTCATTGAAACAGAGGGAATTAAACTTATATTCAGTTAACTTTGCTTATGAATTATAAAGTTGAATTAAGCAAGTCTTAATTGCACATCTAAGTTTGAAGCGTATTTTAAAAAGGAGTATTTTCCAAAGAACAGTTCCATTATTAACATTCTCACCTTAAATTCTTTACCAGAAGATAAAAATATTTTTATCCTAATCTAGCTTTCTTCAAAATTTATCTGAAGATGACGTATTCAGTATTCAGACACAAACATCTGTTCATTTATCTAAAATATTGGGGTAAATATTTTCACTTATTATTTACATTTCAGTGTTGTTGTAGAACGAATTCACATTAATGATTTTATAGATTTCGATGGCGACGGAGCCCTCACCTGGCAGGATTTTGAACTGATGGCCGAGGTAAAATACGCAGAATGATATTCATTAGTTTGCATCCTATTTAATGGATTGTGTATGTTTACTGTTTATTATTCTGTATCCTTTAAAAGAAATATGCAGTGTATCAGCGACGAGGTAAATATGAAGAAGACGTTGTGGAGAAATGGAAGAAAATTGTCGCAACATGGTGGGAAAACCTAGCATCACAAGCCGATATCAATAAAGTAAGAAAAATAAAGGGTAAATGTGTTAGGTTGGTGCAAAATTAATGGCCGATGTGTAATGACTACTTTAATCGTTTCAAACAACACTTTATTAACCGAAGTAACATCTAGCAGAGTCAACACACTTTTGCCAACGAGACACAAGCATATTTATTCTGGTGGCATAGAATTCTGGACTTCTGGAGGCGACGAACTCGTTGAAGGCAGTTTTCGCATCGTCGTGGTTTTTAAAGCATCTCCCACGCAGGTAATTGTCGAGGTGCTTGAAAAAGTGGTAGTCAGTTGAGTATTCTGGATGATCAAGAGTTTCGTAGCCAAGATCATTTAATTTCTGTCAGGTAACCATTGCGACGTGCCTCAATGGGACTTTTCCGATCGACTAATGCTGGTCGTTGTTGTTGAAGTTTCTGATGCATGTCGTCGACTTGTTGAACGTATGACCGGGCAGTAATGGTTTCCACCCTGATTCACGAAGCTGTGATGAATGAGTCCGGTTGCAGACCACCAACCATAGCCTTCTATTGGTGCAACTTGGGCACCCACTTATCGAGCTTTTTCACCTTTCCAATTAGCCTGACGAATTTGGGCTTTCGCCTGTTGAGGGACAGCATTGGGCCTTTCCATCCATTTTTCTGGTCGGATTCTCCCGTTGTTGTTACGTTATTATTATTATTATTATTATTATTATTATTATTATTATTATTATTCGACTTCCGAATGGTCTACTTTGAGCTCTTCAGTACTTCTCGTGTGAATTTACGCGGATCGGTTTCGATTAATGTCTTCAATTAGTAGTCGTCAACTTTCGATGGACGGCCACGACCATCCTCATTTTCAAGGGTGGTATTGCCACCACGGAATTTTTCAAACCATCTGCGCGTTGTACGTTGAGAACTTATCCCGTCACTTCATGCTTTGATGACATTTCGAGTTGCTTCAGCAGCATTATGGCCAAGTTTGAACTCTTGCAATAAAGCGATGCGTATCTCTTGTGTAGACAGCATTTGCAAAATTGATCTAATCTTTCACAACGTAAGGTGTTTGAACAAGTTTTTAGCATCAGCTTAAAGAGAAGAACTGCAGCTTTAAAATGATGTGTCACATGGCTGTATTAGTCGAGAAATAATTTGCATACCTACCGACTCACCTACATGTACAAAATGCAATTGACCATTAATTTTGCATCAACCTAATACATTTACTTGAAGAAGCTGAGTAACGCAATCAAGAAAAAGCAATTTCTCTATTTTTTTACAAAGTTAATTTTTCTATAGACACATAAAACTATTTTGTTCTTTATAATAACTTTTTAAGAGTGAATTCAACTGTGTCAGCGTTCATTTCTAAATCCATTGATTTTCCATTTCTATTTCTAGTTACTAATAAAAAAAACATCTGGTAAGCTTTTAATAGATTTCAAGAACTAATTTAGGAAACGTACTATTCTCTTCTCTAATTAGTATTTAATAATGTTTATCCTAGTAACTACTACATAAATAAAAATGAAAATCATTTTGACGACATCAATAATTAGGTTTCAAAACTTTTGTGAATTCCTGAAGGAATTTCTGCGAAATAGAGGATGTTGAGATCATGAAGGAAGATGAGATAGATGGCATAGAGTTGAATTTTTCCATTTTCCTCGTGCATGCTTCATGACGATAGATCTGACAGGTCATGGAATCATCTGGATTCCCTTCTCGGTGCGAATGTATTAGCGTTGTGTGACTGAATTTCTTTCTGAAAACGGTTGCAGGCGTACCATTTCTAATGGCAAAGAAATCGATTCATATCTTTGCATATGCCCAGATTGTGACTGTACTTGTTATATCTGATTAACGTTATTCCTTACTGCTATAGATAATACGTTTTACTGTTCTAAAACTTTACCGAAATTAGATATATTTTTAAATAAGTTGCTTTTAAGAAAGAGTTTGTTTTGAAGTATAAACTTTTTAATAAAGGAAGTTTGTTTTCACACACCATATTAAAATTGAATGAACACGCGAGCGTCATTAAATGACGAATACAAAGAAATAAGCATAATGCTTTAATGAGCGTCAAGTTATATGTCGCCTTCAAATATATCTTCTGATGTAAAAGAAGTAAACAGAATTTTATCCTTTGACAGTTATTTCATATAAATTCTTTGCTCTCACTTCAGTGAATGAAAATATTATTTTTCTTCTAATTTCATTATAATTTTGAAAGACAAGTTATTTTTATGTTAAGATCGTCATTTTTATTGACCAGTTTTGTTCTACTTACTTACTTAGTTTGCACCCAGCAATTCAACCTACAGTTATATATAATACCAGACATAGAAGCGAGATCGTGACAATCCGCATATAACCTTCGGTGCCCAATAATCGATTTATTTCGATCGGAGTAGAGGCCAAGTTGATTAAATGCCCGAAGTCAAGATTTATTAATGGTCGTGGCGAATGTCAATCGATATAGAAATTATTATTTTTCTTGAGATAAATGATCAGTGTGATGCAGGAAAGTGAAAGTTGCTTTATTTTTTTCACTAAAATAAAAACAAGTTAATATCATTCGCCAGATGAAAGTTATAGTATTCTATAGGACTTTGAATGTTAAGCGTTTGGGATTTTCCTAAAAATCAGGCAATCACAAAAATTTGTGGTGTTAAATGTCATGATAACAGAGAGTTGAATGAAGAAGTAACGAGAAACCCTAAGGGTGAGGTCAAACATATATTAATTGAAGGCTTAGAGATTCGATGATATTAAAAATCAGTTAAGATATAATGAAGTCGCCATCATTAAAAAAAAATCCGTATATACGTAAATTCCTAAATTCAAATCGCCTTAGCCTACAAGAGTCGGTGAAACACCAGATGAAAATCAATAACGGCACAAGTGTCTCGATAAAAAATTTAAAAGGCCAAAACAAGAGAAACCGTTACATTTGACAATATGTCACGGCATCATTAATTATTGATATAAGCACTTCTAAAATATAATTAACGTCTCACAGACTATAAATGCATGAAAATCCAAGTTTTTACAGTCATGATAACGTTGAGGCAGGCCTACATTAAACATTATCATTTGGATAAGGCAGAAAAATTATTATTGTCTGTAGACAATAGTCTAATTTTCGCTCGGTGTAAAGAGAAATTTAGTAGAAAGAATAAAGAGAAATTGAATGATACTCCACTGCCATTAGCGCACTATGTTTTCTCTATTTGTCAGCACTAGAAGAAACGGAACCCGCAATTGATACACATTATGCTCCAGTTTTGTCCCCGTGGAGCTCTTCTTCTTTTTTGTTAGGTCTTCTCTCCTTGTTATGACGTTTGGAGTTGAACTTTTTATGGGAGAGAAAAAGAGGAGGTAGGGTAGCAGGAGGGTCAGTTTTGCACCTCACTTTCAACCTCTTCGTCATTTCCATCTCTTTGGTCCGTTCAAAATCCATCTTGGAGGCCAACGTTTTGCAAGGAAATTCTCTGCATTTGTATTTGATCTTTAAATATTTGATGAAATATGAGCATTTTTACTAAATAATGTTTAACTGCGCATGCGCATGCGTTACCAAATTGTCTTTTGCATAATTTATTAGCCAAATGTATAGAGCTACTCTTATGAAAAGCCCAAGTCAATATTTTTTCATGTCAGCGTAAGGAGAAGAAGTTGATACTGGTGTCCGATCCAAAAATAAAAGTTTTGAGAAAGCCCCTTATCGTTTTGTTTATTTTAGAGAGCAACTGAAATTCAACTCATTCTATCGGCGATATCTTTCTGAATTTTCAAGATATTTGCTTGGGCTTTCTATAAGAGTAGCTCTATACATTTGGCTAATAAATTATGCAAAAAACAATTTGGTAACGCATGCGCATGCGCAGTTAAACATTATTTAGTAAAAATGCTCATATTTCATCAAATATTTAATATTTTTCTATTCTAATTGCAAGGTGTTGTCTGTACTGTAGTTTGTCAAGTTTCCTGTAAATGGCATTGCATTGGGTTGAAAATCCTGCGTGTTATAAATAAAAATCTTACGAAAACATTTCGACCTTTTTAAAGAAACCTTTTTATCTCCTTGAATATACGTGCTATTCTCATACAAATGAACACAGAAAAGTAAAACAAGCCTCTTAAGCATATGCTACAGCTACAATGCATTTCAAGCATTATTTTTTACAGGGTGATTCCAAATATTATTTTTTTGGTTCACTTCTTTGCTGGTCCGAGAAAACCTTCCCTGAAATATATGAGGTGTAACATCCTTTTTACACCTCTGAAATTTCAGGATAATTCGTCAAGTATTTTTCTAGATATTCGACAAAAACGTCTAAAATCGAAAGTGTCCAATTACTTTCTTCCAATCAGTGTATATTATGAATATTGTGCAATTCCAACAATATTACCGAATTGATAACCTGCTTTTTTTGAAGTCGGTTAAAAATCAAACTTATCTGTACATGAAATTCTATGACTACAGAATACACCGATATCATTACAGTATAAAGTCATTAAGAATCTTTGCCATTTTACAAATGTAACATTTTCTACATTTAACATACAAAGCATCACACCTCCTAAAACGTTGATTAATAGCAACAACAAACAAATACACACAAACCTTAAAATTAGCATAATAATAATAATAATAATAATGTAATTCGTCTATAACATACTTTTTTTAATTAACCGAAATCCGCTTTCGTATGATCGAAGATATCAGAAACTAAATGAATTGATTTTCCATGGTCTTTTGTGCGTAAAAATGGTTGGCAAAGTGACCCCGGTTTACGGTACTTCTGATGAAAACTTCGACCGTGTTCGGCAGTATCTTTCGCTGGTCTATATCGAACACGTAGGGGAAGACCGCCTAATTTGGACCACTGCTTAAATTGGACCACTGTTATATCTGCTGAAATAATTTTCCTGTACGTCGCCAGGAGCGTGGAGGGCTTAGAATATGTTTATTTTACTCGTTAACGAAAACCGAAAATTATTCGACAGCAAACAAAGTACCACGAGCTGAAAACGAAAATTTCATCAATCTGATCTAATTTTTACACTTAATTGGACGATTGATAGATTGGACCATAATTTATTGCGGTAAATTATCTTTAATAATATCAAATCTGCCATTAAAAATTGCTGTTGTAAAATGAAAGTTAATCACTACCGATCCATACATGCATACTGTTAAGCAAAACGTAGAAAGTGAAGGGTTTGCTTAATTTGGACTATGCATGTATGCCTATATTGAACCAGTGGTCCAATTTAAGCAATTAGAGGACCTGATGAGAATGAATTTTTCTTTTATGTAGGAATGTCAAAAAAAGAGGAAAGTATGGATTGTGGCAGGAGGAGATGATGGAAAGGGTTCTCTCAGCATTCAGGAATGGAGATTTCGGGTTGAATGAAGCAGCAAGGATATATGGAGTTCCAAAGGCCACTTTGAAGAGGCGGTTAGATGACAGAAACAAGAAAGCCTTAGAACACAAGAAGGCGTTTGGAAGAGATCCAGATTTGCCAAAAGAGACAGACCAAATGTGGATCTGTGCTGGTGGATTATGTCCTCAATTTGGAACAAAAACTTTTTGGAATCAGCCGTATTGAACTACGTTGTTTAGCATATCAGCTGGCAGAGCAAAACGGAATCGATCATCGTTTTAATCGAGAGAAAAAATGGCAGATGACAAATGGTATTACCGTTTTATGGCGCGACACCCGGAAATTTCATTGAGGCAGCCAGAACCTACGTCTGTTGCAAGAGCTCAAGGCTTCAACAAAGCAAGAGTTCAAGCATTTTTCGAAGTAGTAACAAGAAAGAGTTCAAGCTGATGCCCTTTGTTACTGCAAAATTTGTGATGCCAATGTCATGAAGCCAATGATCCAGTGCATGAAGTGCCATGTTTGGGTACACCAAAAGTGTGCAAAGTGTCTGCCAAACAAAAAAAAATTATTGTTGCTAATGGAACTGACACATGAGAACATGACTAAAACTTTGATCTTAGTATTTTTTCCCAACCTGTTTATTATAGCATTTATTGGTCTTTTTCTAGATGGTCCAATTTAGAACAAATGCAGTCCAATTTAGGCGTATGTACGCCTAATTTGGACTTTTGGTTACCCATATATAAAAATTGATAACAAAATTGAAATTAGCAATAAAATTAAATGTACACAGCAATTTGGTTCAATATAAACCTGGATGCCTTGCAAACAAATTAGGCAGTCAATATCTCAAATAGTTTTCCGGAAATCGCCTTCAATGTAAAAGTAGTCCAATATAGGCGGTCTTCCCCTATAAATTACCATCTCGAATGGTGAAATAACCGCACATCTGTATGTTTATTTTAAGAATAATTACAGCATTTTGAAATCTTATACGGCCTTTTGAATCGCACTGTATTTATTTATTTATTTAAAAATCTTGCATCCCAAAATAGGATCAAATACACCAAAACAGAAAAGGGACAAATATTAGCTGGAACAATATTTTTGAATTAATGTCTGAATATGTTGACGATGATTAGAGCAGTTCCTAATGAGTTGTTTGAGGCTGTATGTTTATTTAATAACGGCAAATAAAGTTTACAATGAGAATAAATTAGCCATGTAATCTAAAACCTGTTAATTGCTGTATTTCAATAAATATTTAACGGTGTTAGGTTTTTTTTCCATAAGAGAAAATAATATATTCAAGAATTTTTCAAAATTGAAAGCCATTCTTTAAAATTATTTCATTAATTATACGAATTAAAGATGTCAGATCCATCAATAATGAACGTTTGGACTTTTTTCCGCCCGAAAGTAATTCGCACGGGCTCCACTAATTCGATAATATGATTTAGTTTGGAAAATTTTTAGTTTCATCTATAAAATTATTTCATATTTTCCATTTCGTTGCTCACACAAAATCTATTTTTCTTTCAGGACGGAACAGTTGACTTTGAAGAATGGCTTCAATACTTTGACAAACTCGGTAAAACGACAACACATTACAGACAGCTTCCAGAATTTCTACAGAATTTTCTTCAGTTATATTTCATTACGTTGGATTACAATAGTAAGCGAATCTTAACATTGCACGTCTGAAATTTTCTTTGACTGAAAGTAAACAACTCAAAATTGGTCACTCTGGTGTACGTGGTTATTAAAATATGCATGATGATTTCGCGAGATTCAGTAATTATGAAATATGACAGTTGACAGGACCTCCAAGATTTTTTCTATCGCCTTGAATATTCCCACTAAAGCGGCGGCAAAAATTAATAAATAATTCTGTTTGAAAGACTTTAGCGCTCCTGAGAATTTAAAAAAAAAATAGAATTTGGCAAGCTAACATTTTGTTTGAGATGACTGAGATTTTTTTCAGGGGAAATGAATAGTTACTTTTCTATAAGAATGTTCTCTTCTTAAAAAATTCGAAATCCTCTAAAAGGAAATTAAAATTTTATGAACATTTCTTTATTAGAAAAAGAAATATGAAAATAACATGTTTTGAAATTACATCTTTAACTAATCCTTAACAGCCTTTTCCGCAACACAAATATAAAATCAGAAAAGGGGCAAGATAAAATAAGAACTTTTAAAGGGAACAAGCAAACAGCCCCAGTTCATCTCTTAAGTCCTTAAAATTAATAAAAAATAATAAAAATTTTGACGCGATGAAGATTACATATTATTCACGAATTTGTTTTTTATATTCATGAAATATGTTTTTATTTTCAGAAGACGGACTCTTTGACATCAGAGATTACCGCATGTATTTGGCAAATTACGACATGGATGTTACCAGAGCCGATGAATGCTATACATTCATGTTAAACGTAAGCTTCTTAATATTTTTTCACAACTATTATTTCGGTGTATGTACAGGGTATTTACTAAAATACGGGAAAAGTTCAAGGGATGATTCCTTGGGTTATTTTAAGAAGCTTTTGTCATTTGATGATTTTCAGAATGCCGCTTTGTTTCGAAGATACAAGGCGATAAAGGTTTTTCGACACAAACAATACTGATCATTTTTGCATTCATACTAGGTTAATGCAGATATTGAAAGCACTATCAGTTTCCCCGTAGATTTCATACGTATTGTTGAAAATCTCTCGTGACTTGTCATTTCCTTGCTCTGAAGGCTGTTTGCGTCTTTATATTCTGTCTTTGATAGTCTAGATGACTGACATGCATTTCATGTATGGACTTGCTAATGGGAATTCGTTAAGGGATAGGCGGTTGTACAGTGAGCGATTTCTCAACCGTCACGTTCCTGATTGAAAAACCTTCCCAAGTATTCATCAACGTCTTCATGAAAAAGGCACATTTAAACGTAAAAGAGGATCAGGAAGGCTAATGACAGTAAGAATGGTAGAAGTGGAAAAAAATGTGCTGAACATGGTAGAGGAAGATCCAGGCATTTCTACTAAAAAAGAAAACTGCAAACGAATTTAAGTAATGAGACTGTGTGAAAAATTTTGAAACGCAGTTGTTGTACCCATACCACATTTAACCGTTCAGGCACTTATTCCTGTTGATTTTCTTCCACGTATTGCATTTGGTCGATGGCTTCTGCAAAAATTCGTTAATATCTCTCAACTCCTAGCGCTGATTCTTTTTACCGACGAAGCAAATTTCTCAAGAAATTCAATAATGAATTTTCACAATAATAATGTGTGGGCTGAGCAAAATCCCATCACAAGCGTTACCGATAAAAACGTTGACGTTGTGCGCTCGTTGCTAACCGCCGAAGCAATATGAAAATGTTAGCCGAAGAGACCGGTATTAGCGTAGGAAGTGTTCACCATATTGTGCATAATGGTTTCAGCTGCACGACAATTCTTGTCCGTCAGTTTATGGCAAAAACCGTGATATCATCGAACACGCTCCTGCAGACTTCATGCTCTTCTCCAAGCTTAAATCCGCATTGAAAGGAGAGTCGATCAAGAGACATGATAATGATGTCACTTACAGTAAAATGGGGGTATTTGCAGAGTGACAAATCTCGCGTACAGAATTGTTGTATAGGTGACAAATCGTTAAGCTTTTTTGAGTGGCCCTTACTACAGCAACAAGAAACACAAATGAGCATTGTAAGGCATGTTTCTATTTATATTACCTTAGATATCATAGACATGTAAATTAGGTCACATAACATTAATAAGAATACACAGACGTTATCTGGTACAGAGGGTAGATTATCACGGAGCGATAATCTGTGGCACTTACTCCTTCGAGGGAGTTTTGCGCCATCCCTATATCCTAAAGACTGCTGTATGATGGTCGCAGCAGCCGGAACCGACGGCTTTACGTGCCCTCCGAGGCACGGGGGGAGATGGAAATTTCCAGGTGGTCACCCAACCTGTGATTAGCCGCGGCCAAGGTTGCTTAACTCCACCATTGCATTGAGCAAGGCGAGACAACTGGGCTACGGCTGTCCCCATTACACCGAAATAGATGTAAATATCATTTTCTTATGTCTGCAGTTATTTGCCGAACCCTCCTTTAAAATTTGTTTTATATAAAGGGTATAGAGGGGGAAAAAGTGTGAAAATGTTTTTAAATAGTTTTTACAGTTAGCATCTGAATAGAATATACCTTTACATAGTTGCGATAGTCGAAATTTTTATATTAGGCATTCAGGTTTTCTATATTTACATTCGGGTGTTCTGGGAACTTTTGGTGCCCGTGTTTTTATTTTGAGCCTTTGAACACGTTGAACAAAGCCGATCAAAATAAAGAACTCCACGGCATTCAGTTCTGGTTTCCTGCGTTTGCTAAAGCGCCACGGGTTGTCAGTTCATTTCAGCATCCGCCATGCACCCTAATACGTTTCTAAGAACCTTGAGGGATCATTTGAGGGAACTTTCATTATTTTTCTCGTGCTTGACTTTCTCCAATGAGCGGAAAAGGAAGACGCAAGCGTTCGCCAACGAATATTTGAAGATGTGAGGGATGTGCACACTTCTTCACTGCTTCTAAGCTTTACTCCTGTATAAACAATCTATTTTATCCGATTTGAATGCTTTGAAGGTTGAGGAATTGTTTTCAAAACCTACTTTAGTTCCCAACACTCATCGTCTTTAATGTCTTTTACGAACGAGAAAGAAAGAAAGAAAGAAAGAAAGAAAACGAGAGCGAGTGAAAGCTATGTTTGTTCGCCACTCAAGTCAACGATGTTTGCTTGGTTGCTTCACGTGTGCATAGGTGTGAGCAAGCGCTCAAGCAAACAATGCGAGCATAAGGTTGGGAAGGAGCCAGATTCAAGATCTTGCTGGTGTTTTTTGGCAATTATGACAATCTTATTTCCCTAATCAGCTCTCGTTTTCTTTTTTGTGAATGAGAGATACTGATTTTGCCAAATGGTGCTTGTGGAAGTTCATGCGTATAATGCGACACCACCATGCTAAACGCTTTGAATGTTGTCATTATGCCGATGCTTGGATTCTTCCTGAGTAACGCAAGCATCTATTACAACCGTCAGCTTTCAGTAAGTACGAATGTATAGGTGGAGCGCACAGATTAATGGTAATGATGAAGAGCCAAATTCCATATATTTGGAGTGGAGTTGGAAACGAAATCGGGTCAGTGTCGTCTTAAAGTATGGGCAATGTCGTCTTAAAGTATATTTTCTATTACTATGTATGGGCCCATATTCAATTTAATTTTACCAATCATCTGGTAAAGATTCAATGCACTGCTTTTTCCGGGGAACTTAAATTATGATAAATTTTTCGAATCTGTTCAATAATACGGATGTTAACATCGCTTTTTTTTTCATCGGTGTTACGTTGCTATCGTGCAAATAGACCCAGAACTGTCTAGAGTGGCGACAATTACCATCGTTTATCTGCTATATAATATATTTTCGTATAAATCCCTGCACCTTGATTTTCGTTATGCGATGTGTTGACGGAGGAGAAAATTATTTTCAAAATAATATTTTTATTTTTTAATGCCAAAATAACCAATCTTTATGTTTTTCTTTGCTTTAACATTGAATATTATAGGATGTGTCAAAAGTCTTCAACATAAAGAAGTGGGTCAAGTTGCAGAATGCTTAGATTATACTCAAATTTTGACATGGTAGCCCCATTGAGACAGGCGGAGAAGTTCAAGTATCTCTGGATTATATTCACGAGTCATGGGCGGCAGGAAATAAGAGTTGGATGCTCGGATCGGTGCAGAAAGCTGTGTTAGACGTGCACTGGTAACGAAACGCGAGCTGGGTGACAAAGCCAAGCTCTCCATCTTCAAATCTATCTTTGTCCCCATTCTCACCTACGGTCATGAGGCTTGGATAATGACCGAAAGAGTGCGATCGCGGGTACAAGCGGCCGAAATGAGATTTCCGAGAGGTGTGGCAGGTGTTGTTACCCTACTAGATAGAATGCACAGCAGCACAATAATGGAGTCTTTAGGTGTTGAGCCGCTATTTCTCCGCATTGAGAGATCTCAGTTGCGCTGGTATGGCCACGTGATACGGATGCCGTAAACTGGCCTTCCTAGGCAGTTGTTATTTTCCAAGCCGGTGGGTAAGAGACCAAGGGGTCGGCCTAGAACCAGGTGGCTAGACTGCATGGAGAATCTGGGTTCGAGTCGCTTGGGTATTACCAGGGAGGACAGGCGCCTGATGGCGGAAGATCGCGATCGCTGGAGATCCTCCATAGGGCTACGGCCCCCGCGACCCTAACGGATAAGTGGGTTTGAAAAGTAAGTAAGTAAGTAAGCTTATAAGGGTTCAATGTGCTCCCCGACGGCTGCATGGAAACGTCACCCGATATTCAAGTTCCTCCTATACTTGCTGGAGCAAGTTTGGTATCACTTCATTTGAGCTATTGGGGCTTCAGTTCCGAAAGTTCGGCGAATAATCGCCCCGCACGATAGCTACGGACTCACATTTTTCGAAACGAAGAACGTCCTGCGGGGTCACCATCTCGACATAAACTGACGGCAGCTCACTACGCTTTTTCAGACGCGCCCAGGAGACCTCTAACGGCAGTGAAACAAAACTTGACGATCCCCTCTTTTCAATGGAATGGAGCTCCGTTTGCCTGTTCGTTCAACGGTTGTGGAGCTTTAATAAAAGGCGAAACCGGTCGGAATTCTGTGTGGTTTCTTTCCCGCTATGTACTGCAAAGAGGCCTGACTCCCAACAAATCACGTATTAGTCTGTTTACATGTTTTTATTCAGTCTAAAATGCCGCAGAAGAAATCCTTTCGAATTATTCGCTGAGTTTTGAGACGTATAAAATCTCGCTTCTTGGCGATTGCACACAATTGAGTGGGTTCTTTTGCTGAACTAATTTCCGAACTTTTGCGATATTTCTGCGATTATGCATTGAAGCGGAATGCCATTTCGGACGCTTAGGATCCCTGAAACCGTTTTCTGATCCTTTTTCCAATTCCACCGATATACTCGCAAAAACGGGACTATGATGCATCGACTAGAATAGTTCTCGAAAAGGGCATCCCAGGGCATACTTCTTGATTTTGTAGATGAATTTACTTCGAAACGCGTAGCCACTTTATTAAACAAAACTGTTTTGCTTTACTGTTAGACCTTTGTTCTTTATTCATTTATTATTTTTATTTTATAATTTAACTTTTCAGATACAAGTAGAGAGTTGTTCACTCCCTTTTTAAGATTACTATTGTCAACTTTAAAGTAGCATTGCGGGTTGTCACAACTAAATCTTCTAGTTTCTGAGCAACTTTCATCATTTTCTCTCCGACTCCGTTATCTCATTAAATACTCAAGAAAGATCAACTATTAGATATTGATTTGAGAGGACGTTTTTTCGTTCTTTCGATGGTAACAAAGTTTGAGAGTGGCAGTCGAGATTAGAAATATCACTACTCCATAAAAAATTTTTCTACTAGGGGTCCAGCGCCATAGTGGGTAGTTTCAACGCTTTATAGCTTTTTAATAAGGGGAATGTATCAGTTGGTAAGGTTTTCTGCCCCTTCCCGCCACCCGCTTAGCTACGTGCTTTATGCTCTTACTGGGGAATTTTGTCTGTCCGTCTGTAACTCAATTTTCTCACAGAGTATGGCAGATTTTCAAAATCTGTTTTCACCAATCGATAAATAGGGACAAGCAACATCTGTCCAATAGCACGTGCTCTAATAGTACTGTCATGATAACTCTTCAGATACTAACTTGTAAGATATAGCAAGTAAATTAATACTTCAAACAACTCGAAACGACGTGTCATTATTGAATGTAACGGGAAATTAATAAACTCGAAGATGGCCGAAATTAGTTCAATGGTACTTTCTAATGATACCATTACGGTAACATTGGAAATTTTCAATGCTAGGCCGTGGTATAGATTACATTAAACAGTTTGAAGATGATGGAAATTTGTTTAGTGGCGCGTGTTCTATGATACCATTATAAAACCATTGGAAATTTTCAATGCTATGACATATATATTACATCGAATAACTTGTTAAATTTATTATAGAAATGCCTCTGAAATTTCTTGATCCATTTAAATTATTAACAAAAATCGTCAATCTTAATATGGCATCGACTAAAATAACTATGACAGAACGCTATGAGAAATAACGTGAAACTCCAACGCGTTTCATGTTGAGCTGAAGACATAACGAGATTCTTCTTTTTCCATTCGCAATTCTCAACTGTAAAGATGATTTTTCCCCTCTCCCTGTCAATCAATTGCCTATTTTCTCAAAAAAGATTATTAAGATTCATGTACAATATTCAATCTCTTGCTCTGTATTTTGCAGAATAAAAAAAAAAGTAACCGCAATTTAAAAATTTAAAATTGAACCGAAAAGGAACATGATCGGTTCCCTCGATCCGTTTCCTCCTATCCCAGCATGCCTTTTACGTTTTCCTTTCGTTATGCGTTCTGTCAACAGCAAAATTTAGTTCTTGAAATTGAAAAAGTCTTTTGACGTGGGGGTCCTTTTAAACTTTTTTCCCCTCTAAGGCATGCGCTTTCTGAATTTTCTTTTTAGTTCATATGAATCTCGGCAAAGGATATTATATTTTTTTTTCTCTTTTTAATCGAAATTTAAGTTACTTTTTTTCTCTCTCTCGCCCTTTTCCCCAGCCTGAAGACAGATCTCGGGGCGGTAAAATAGACCGGGAGAAGTTCAACCAGATGGTGTACGAATTCTTCGTCTCCAAAGATCCTCACAATCTCAGCAAATACATTTGCGGTCCTTTTGATTCAATGGCCATTGGTCAGTTGGAGATGAAGATCCGGCGGAAATGAGCGTCTTCGCTATCATCCGGACTAGACTTCAAGAAGATATAAGAAAACCTAATGAAATTGGTTTCATATCCTTGAGAAAAGGTTATAGTGGGTGTGAACTTTTATTTTTAATGGGTATTTTGAGAATGGGGGTCGATCATCTAACAAGCGCCGATTTAAAGACAATATAGTGTTTGGGTATATCATTTAAATCGTCGGCCTTAGCATTAATTATTTTTAAATTTTCAGTTATCTACATGCTTTTGTCAGTTAATGCATTTTAATTAAAATCATATAAAGATTAAAATACTTGGAAGTCGTGAAGTTTTGCTTATTCGGATTAAAATTTTGGATTGATCAACGAATATTTCATTAACAATTTAATCTAATTTGCATCCTCCACATGGTATCTATCGTTGTGCTTGAGCCAAAGATAGCTGACAAAGTCAAATGACTTCTATTATTGTAGAGTATAAATTCACTTAATTAATAGAAAAAAAGGAAATCCTTTTCTACCGCTTTTATTTCCTGGAATTTGCAACCTCTATTTCATTTTTACATGCATCTTGTTTAAGTTAACCTCCTCCCCTCCCTTTTTGACCATTGCCTTTATATCTTTAAACTAGCTGATAAGCCGGCGTCGCCCGTGATTTTATTTATCCTTTTGTTGGGTTGACCTGCCTCAGATTAAAATGATATCCATCTTCACCACCGGGAAATATCACTGGATATCATCTTTTCTTCGAAGTTTACCTTGCCCTTGACGTAGAAGCTCTTACACTGCGTTTACATGCACACTTTCGATCCGGATCGAAAGACCAGTTTCAAGTCAATCCTTCAAAAAGTGGCATGTAAACAGGCTTCAACACCCCGATCCGGATCGAGTTCAATCCAGTCGAAAGAGGTGGTTTGAAACCAGGGAAGCATGCCTCAGGAAAGAGGTCAATCCAATAATGTGCATGTAAACACCCCGATCGGGATCGAGTTTAAATTTGCTGTTTGGTTGAAAGAAAAAAATATAGAAAATTTTAGCTAAAATAAATTCTTGGTTGATTTATACCTCAACACAATAAATATCTATAAATAAATAAATTTTAAAATACATTGCATGTTTAATTTTTTTTTTGTAAACTTTTTTTTTTTTATCAAAATGTCATTTTCCTAATTAAAAATTTTCAAATTGTCTATCAAATTGGAGTTTTATATATATATTTTTTATCAAAATTTAATTTAATAATTTTTTATCAAATTATTATTATCAAATTAAATATTATATTTATATCAAAAATTTCAATTTAACAATTTCTATTTTATTAAATTATAATTTGATAATTATTTATAATTATTATAATTGTAATTTTATAATTTTTATTATTTAATACAACTAAAATAAACTATTAAATTGAAGTTTTTGATATAAATCTAAAAATTAATTTGATAAAATCTATTAAAATTGTTTTGATAAGAATGTATAAAATTATGTTTTGATAAAAATAAGTATAAAAAACTTAAACATGCAAATGCATTTTAAAAGTTATTAAGGATTATTATATTGAGGTAAATAAATCAAAAACTTGATATATAAATAACATTATGGTTAACATTATAAATAACCTCAACCTTATTATTTTTATATAGAAAATTTTAATTGAAAACAAAATTTAAAGAAAAAATCAATAATTACAAAATTTATTGATTGTCAATTATATTTCCAGACGATAATAATGAGAAAATTTTAAAAAATTGCAGTTCAGCCGTATTTTAGAGGAAGCGTAATTCAAGTGATAAGGCCGACTGAGCCAACAATGGCGGATTCTGTAGCAGATGACAAGTCTGTCGTACTTTCCTGATCTAGAGCTTTACCCACAGGGCATCTTATCGGACTCGATCCGGATCCGGATAGATGCATGTAAACGCGAGGCAATTTTGGATTAACTCAAGTCGATCCGGATCGAAACGTGCATGTAAACGTAGTGACAGCCCCCTACGCTAGACGAAGCTCCCGTTGTTCAGATGTTTCCAACGCCCGGATAGTTTTTTGTCTTTTAACTGCAGAGTTTCTCTGACAAACACTCGTCCTTTCTCTTTCCTTTCCAAACATATAAACAAACGCACAAACTTTTGCCAGTCGTCTGGACGTTTGTTAGGGAGCTCAAGGGAGACACGTGTATCTCCTTTGCCTTTCGATAGACACTGCCCTATCTATATCGTCTGCTATACTCATTTTATGCTCATTGTTAATAATTCTTGGACACGAACGTTCAATCATTGCGTCATCATGAAAGTACTATTGCATCATCACCACGTCGGTTCCCAATACATTGACATTCACACAGATTATAGTCAAAATGTATCGGTGACTTTTTAGAAAAAGTTTGGATCTGTTATACTACCAAATAAGCTAGGTGATATCCCCGGCGTTGCTCGGACTCTTTTTTTGATGACATTTTGCAATATCTGAATTTGAATATACAGTAAAAATGAACACATGAAACAGCCTAGAATTAATATGGTAAAAATTCATAATGAAAAACTGAAAAAAATTCTATGATGTTTTCATTTATATGGCACCTGTCTGCACCACCAGAGAAATTTCCAGACTATTGATTTTTCAGACCATGTCAATTCCAAGCTATAATAGGCACATATGTCCTACCTATTCGAGAATATGGCAAAAATGACGGTCGAAATTTTAAGTCTATGATATTTTATGCTTGTCGATGAAATGATATTTCACACTAGTCCATCTAATGCCTATTCCGTTCAATGAAATGACATTTCCGGATTATCTGATGCAAAATAATAGCGGTAATGTGTGAAAGGACTTAAAATTTTCAGTTCTGCTTTCACTTATCTACTGCTATGATACCTTTCGGTCGAGTTCGAAAACCGGCTAGATCCAACTACTGTACTAAAAACATGGTGGCGGCCTAAAAATAGTCTTGGGACGGAAAGTTGTTACAGTTCTTTTTTGTCGATGTTATACGAGTGATCAAAAAGTAATGTCGCGTATTTTTTTTTCTCTAAAATCGTGACCGGGATAAAAATAAACACACGTACATTCGATAGAACAATTCAACTTTTATTTTTCCTCATAATCACCAAGCCGATTGAGGCAACGATCCCAGCGATGGACAAGTTTTTCCACGCCCAGTCGATAAAAGTCGTCCGGTGAAATGTGGAACCAGTTAGAAACTGCCGATTTCACCTCGTCGTCGTCACGGAAATGTTGACCGGCCAGTGACTTCTTCAACGGTCCGAAGATATGGTAGTCACTGGGAGCGAGGTCCGGGCTGTATGGAAGATGAAGCAGTGTTTCCCAGTTCCGTCGCTGCAACAGGTCAGTGACCCGTTTCGCTGTGTGGGAACGTGCGTTGTCGTGGTGCAGCACGATGTCCTCCATTGCCAAGTCAGGTCTTTTCCTGCGTATGGCCGCTCGAAGATTCCTCAATGTGCCTCTGTAGCGTTCGGAATTGACAGTGGTATGCGGTGGAAGAAACTCAAGCAGTATCGGACCACGGCAATCCCAAAAATATGTCAACATGACCTTGCCGGCTGATGACACAGTTTTGAACTTTTTCGTTGTGGGAGATGAGGTGTGTTTCCAAACCGCCGATTGCATCTTGGTTCCGGGCGTGAAATGGTGGACCCATAACTCATCGCCTGTGATGATTCGATCCAAAAAATCCTGACCCTCCTCCTGGTATCGGGTGAGATGCAGCAAACAAGCACCTTCATATTCGGCCGTCAACTATCGTGGCACCCATCTGCATGACATTTTGCGAAAGCCAAGCTGCTCGTGAACAATGTCGTACACTGTCCCATATGAAATGTCCAACGTGGAAGCAATTTCTCTCACGGTAATCCGCCAGTTCTCCCGCACATGCGCTTCCACAGTGGCAATGTTGCTGTCAGTCATGGATTCCAGCGGGGGGCCAGAGCGATGTTCGTCCAGCAGGTCCTATCGTCCTTCTTTAAAAGTCTTGCACAAACGTTGTACTGTTCGGAGCTGCACGATATCACCTCCGTACATCGACAAAATTTCCTTATGGACATCGACTGGTTTCAGTCCTTTTGCACAAAGAAAACGCATAACACTCCGCCGCTCAAAAACACTGGACGATGAAATGAGAACTGCCATCTTGTTTGGACTGTCACATCGCTAGTGCTTGGCGGATGCACACGACACTAACCGGAAACTACCTTTTATATATCGCAATTCTCCCATATCTGCCGTCATTTTCGAGAAAAAAATACGCGACATTATTTTTGATCACCCCTCGTATTTTAGTGCAGTTAAAAGTTGGTCAACGTTTTATTGAAAAAAAAACAAACCCAGGGTAAATAATAAATAAATATACCCTATCTATTTTTTACTGATTCAGGTGACTTTAATAAAACTTAAAATTTAATAAACATTTTCAAAACAATTAATATTCGAGATGCTACCCAAAATATCCGAGAATTTGAATATTCCGCCCAAACCAAAAACACTACGAAGTTCTGCCGCTAGATGCCTCTTGGTGCACCTTTCAGTTGCTGCTCTGCTAAGTTTCGTAATCGTAGGCGCATTTCTTTGCAAGTTATTGCTGTTTGTGTTGCAACGTATTCTTGTGCTTCTGCGAATTTCCAGATTATTCGATCTGGTCAGACAGTCAACAAGAAGTTTTACTGCCAGGTTTTGAAGAGACTGAGGGAAAATTTCGCGCAAACGGCCCGAGCTGTGGAAGAACGAAGACTGGTTGCTCCACACTGAAAACGCGCCCGCTCTTTGTGAAGGCATTCTTGACAAAAAACAACATGGGAAAGGTCCCCCACGCTCCCTACGACTTCTATCGCTTCCCTAAAATGAAAAGGCAACGTTTTGACTCTATTGAAGATATCCAAGTGGGATCGCAACTGGTCTTGAACCCCCTTGAACACCTCGGACTTCAGGAGTGCTTCCAAATCATTTCAGATCGCTGTGATTTTTGCATACGTGTCGGAGGTGACTACTTTGAAGGTGACAGCGGAAAATAGAGTGTAAGGCACTTTTTTCTGCTTTTTACAAGAAAATTTTGGATAGCATCTCGTATTTTATCATATGAAAGCCTATTGCAACCTTTAAACAGGAGCTTTCGTTACTTTTCTCAATTCCAATTATCCGGTTAACGACAAATAAAGACTGCAAATTACATTGGAATATTGTACTATCATTAAAATAAACTCGCATCTGTCTCCCTATTCTAAGAGACGCTAGAAAGAATAGGAAATTTTATCCAGATCGCCAAATTTGTCGTGCCCCATATATTCGATCTTCTTTAAAAATTTTGATCGCGTCTAGGAATTAGTTCTTAGTCGATGCTTTTAAAAATTGTCAAATGAAAAAGATTGGAGAGTAGATGAGAAAATAATAAATTAGAAAAAAAATGTAAGCAAGCTTTATTTCTTAAAACAGGCTCTTTCTTTTTTTAAATAAAGTCTCAAAAAAGAAACAAAATGGAATTTTAGCATTAATATTGCAGAAAGGAAGACTCACGAAAACTTCATGAACTTTGTTTCGATAAAGTGCCTCTAAAGTTAAAATTATGATAATTAATAATAACAGAGCACTGTTGTTAATGAATTTGAATAAAAAATCTCAAGGACTATAAAAAATTTCACAATGGAGAAGGTAGAAACATGCCGGTCTCCCTGTCACCAAAAAACTAATGGATTTAATAAAGAAAATTAAACGGAAATAAGTAAATTAAGATCATTATCAGAGGTCCTAGTAAATCTATTTTAACAGGAAGATAATGTTTAAGCGAGGCAAATTTGTTTAATTTCTAAGGAATGTAGGGCAATTATAACCTCAGTTAATATGTACAGGGTGAGTCAAAGGTACCTGGAGCCTGGTGGAGAGGTTGCTCTTTGCTGACGACCTTGTCCTCCTTGAGTCTTCTCGCACGAACCTTCAGCATGCACTAGACCGGCTTGCAGCCAAATGTGAAGAAGCTGGGATGAA
Organism: Rhysida immarginata; assembly: GCA_023313115.1. Classification (NCBI taxonomy): domain Eukaryota; kingdom Metazoa; phylum Arthropoda; class Chilopoda; order Scolopendromorpha; family Scolopendridae; genus Rhysida; species Rhysida immarginata. Next base: position 11,796,989 of record JAHWFO010001556.1, on the reverse strand, counting down.
GATCAGTGTGGCTAAAACCGAGGTTCTGGTCCTTTCAAGACAGCCTGCTCAGTGCGCTCTCCATGTTAGGGGAGCCTCATTGAGACAGGTGGAAAAATTCAAGTATCTCGGGATTGCTTTCACGAGTGATGGACGGCAGGAGAAAGAATTGGATGCTCGGATCGGTGCAGCAAGCTGTGTCAGACGTGAACTGAGGCGATCCGTGGTAACGAAACGCGAGCTGGGTAACAAAGCCAAGCTCTCCGTCTTCAAATCTGTCTTTGTCCCCATTCTCACGTATGGTCATGAGGCTTGGGTAATGACCGAAAGAGTGCGATCGCGGGTACAAGAGGCCGAAATGAGATTTCTGAGAGGTGTGGCAGGTGTTACCCTACTAGACAGAGTGTACAGCAGCACAATAAGGGAATCTTTGGGTGTTGAGCCGCTACTTCTCCGCATTGAGAGATCTCAGTTGCGCTGGTACGGCCACGTGATACGGATGCCGCAAACTAGTCTTCCTAGGCAGTTGTTATTTTCCAAGCCGGTGGGTAAGAGACCAAAGGGTCGGCCTAGAACCAGGTGGCTAGAATACATGGAGAATCTGGGTTCGAGTCGCTTGGATATTACCAGGGAGGACATGCGCCTGATGACGGAAGATCGCGATCGCTGGAGATCCTCCTTAGGGCTGGATAAGCGGGTTTGAAAAGTAAGTAAGTAAGTAAGTGAGTCAAAAGTCGCAGTACACCCTTGCAGGAATTGGGAAATCTGAATATTCCAGTAAGGTAAGGGTGAGGTGGTCTATCTTTTACGGTATGTACCGAACATGGCCGCCATCTTGAATCTAAGTCAATTTTTTTTTAAATGGAAAGGGGGGCGTGTGATATATCAAATAACATCAGCATTTTCTGACAATTTCATTCCACCCCTGAAGACCATGTCCTCCACAGGCTTCCAGGAATATTTTCAGCAATGTACTCGCCTTGGCAGAAGTACTTAGTTGCAGAAGATGGTTGTGTGTAATACTTGTTAATAGTCCATCAGGAAGGGCAATCTCCGAATTTATTGATCGTACTAATATTTTATTCAAATACTTGAATTGTTTTAAAAGCTAAAATACTATTAATTAATCACAGAAATTCCCATTATATATGATTTCGGATCATGCTTTAATTAATTTCAACTTAAGAGCCAATAAATTTTTAAGTTTTACTATTTCCCCCCCTGCTTATTCAGTGCCCACAGAAGGAATTTAAGATTTTTTTTTTTTTTTTAGAAAACCGAAAAGTTAAAAAAACTAAAAACCTGCCTTCTCGAAGTTTACATACGGTTATGAAATTTTTCTATTAAAGTTTTTTTTTCTTTTACATTTTGCATGAAACATTTTTAACAAGTTTAAATTTGGTTGGATTTAAAATATATTTACTATACTTAAAAGATTTCCCCCTCATCAATTTCAAATTCGTGTAGAAACAGTTTGCCGAGTAAGAGGAAGACTTCGATCACCTCCCCTATGGAAAACACGTGAAATTTTTTCGTCTGGACTGATCCAGTTGCTAGATACGTTTTCTTTTATCACGCAGAGTTTCCAGTCACCAAAAGGTACATTATACGGTAATCAAGCAGCGTCCTTCTTTAGAAGTTCGTAAAATAGTTTCAAACATTGAAAGCTATTATTTAAAATTTCATTCGCAGAACCATACACATTCCCTTTAATCATTCAATAAGAGCGCAGGGGTGGAATTCTTACATTTTGTTCACGAAACTGGTTCTTGATAAAAACTCATGGGGTTCCAGATGTGTGAAGACTTTCGAGGTCACCATAATCTAGCACATATTTCAATCAAAAGATACTATACTTTACTGAGATAATCAACTACTGAATATGGTGAGTGGCTTTCTTAAAAGAAACCTTAGAATGATGGAGAAAAGCAATATCAGAGAGTTATGGGTTACCAAAAAAAAAACTATAGCCATCTCGTGTATAACATAGGTCTTCTACTAATATCCAAATATAAACAGAATTTTTCATGCTGTGTTTTTATAAAAAGTGCAAAGTAAATATGAATTCTAAAGACAAAGACATGCATGTTTTGAATTTGTTGAAAGTAGTCATAGCGACACTTTTCCTCTTTCCTGTAAGTTGTAATCGCATGTCGGAGAAAGAGTTATACAGTAGTGTTGTGAATACAATTATTATTAAATTTTTGATAAATGGCAAACTCTCCTCAGTCCATCTCTGACTTGCAGTCTAGAGCATATGATTGCTGCAAGTCAGAGAAGGCCGGAAAATCTCCAAAAATTACATTCTCACCTTAATTTTCTTTCTTATGAAGGCAAGTTTCTTTTGGATTCCAAGGAATATTGTATCTGGACTTTCTCACAAAACAAAGAATTATCATTGCTGAGTACAATTCCACGATTTTCCGAGAGAAAGCAAAGCTTGCATTTTGCCCACTTTTCCGTTTGTTTACTCAAGGACAATGCTCGCCTCCACACAGATGCTTTGCCAACGTTATGAACGCGGCGGTGGAATGTCTTATCTACACTGCTTTGCAATGAAATTGCCCCACCCGAATGAGGCAAAAGTAGGTATACAGCAAGAGATACATCTGAACACACCTTTATCACGTCATGGAGCCAAGACGTGCACTCGTTTGTACAGGATGTCCCAACGGAAAGCGGCATCAGTAGGTTTTGGCACCACTTCTAGCGGCGATGCATTGTTCCAGCCGCAGATGTAGGTGATCATACAGGTGACGAATGTCATTTTGGGGTACGTCTGCCCAGGCCTGGTGAACCTGCTGTGTCAGTTCATGGAGATTGCAGAGTGATCGTAAACGACTTCCCACCATGTCCCACACTTGCTCGATTGGCGATAGGTCTGGGGACCTCGCGGGCCATGGCAGGTAGTTAACATCATGCAGACATGCCATGCTCATGTTTGCCGTGTGCTGTCTGGCGTTATCCTGCTGAAAGACTGCGCCGGGTATGATGTGCAGAAAGGGCAGTAATACAGGCTGCAGAATCTCTGTGACGTACCGTGCTGCTGTCAGGGTGCCTTGGATGGTGACTAAAGGCGTTCTGATATCGTAGCCGATGGCACCCCAGACCATGATCCCGGTGTTGGTCCACGATGGCGATACCGATGCATTGTTCATTGGCACGTTCCAATAGTCTGCGCCACACCCATCCGCGTCTGTCGTCGGTGTCCAAACAAAAGCGGGATTCGTCGCTGAAGACCACCGGGCGCCATTCCATTCGCCCGTCCACTCGTTCACGACACCATTGCAGTCGTATCGCGCGGTGTTCAGGTGTCAAAGGAAGACAACAATGGACGCCTGGCAGACATTTTCGCGGCGTGTAACCGAAATTGACACTGGAGCAGTACCGGAAATAGTGATGCTGTCGCGCAGTTGCCTCAGGGTGATGGTTCTGTCCGCTAGCGCTGTTCGCAGTATCCGCCTATCGGTACGAGCTGACGTGCTTCTACGGGTCCCAGAGCCTGGACTTCTAGCATGTGTGCTTTCCTACCGTCCGTGCGTCCCGCGACACACGGACAGCAATCCATCTGGTTGACCATCCAGCCTCGGAGAGGCCAATAATCCGACCTCGTTCAAAGTCCGTTAATTGCGTGAACGGTTGTCGCTGTCGTCGTCGCGACATTGAGACCGTTGTGCGGATTACAGTATTGTACGTTCACGAGGCAGTTGCCTCCTCTCTACTGCATGGAACGTCTCGCACAAGTGTCAACTGATGAGCCTATACCACTAAATATGGATAAGGCCGAATAACTCCTTATTGGTGAGGCAATTTCATTGCAAAGCAGTGTAGTTCTCCATTCAAGCTAAATTTTCACCTGGGATTATCATCTATTCGGTCCATTTGGGGAATTTTTAGGAGTGCAGTCAAAAGGCAAGAGACTACATAGAAAAATAGTGAGTAAATTTGAATCACGAGTGTAGCTCATAATTCGTATTTATATTTGAACTCGAATTGCTATTAAAAACCAGTTTAAATAATATTACGGGAGTGAGCATTAGAAAAAGCAAAAACAAATGAATTATGATGTTTAACTTATGAAAGCATAAAATAAAGATTACAAAACAGTTTTTTTAAATAATATTTTATTTTTATTCCAATTTTTATGTTTTTAAACGGTGTTATCTTCCCCACTTTTTTTAATATTCAAATTCAATATTTTCACATCACAGTAGAACGGTTTTTTTTCATAGAAATCACATTCAGGCAACGACACAGAAAAAAAAGTTACAATGAATTCTTATTAATAGAAATTAAATAGAAAATACCCAATTTCTTTTGTACTCCTGGTTTTCACCCATTATATAAGTTACTAATTACAAAAGAAGAAAAAAAAACAAAACTCATCGACCCGTTCAAGAATTAGAATAAATTACACCAAAATTAAACAAATTCATAAATATATTTACTAAGAAAAGAAGGCATTCACAATAAACCATAAAGAGTGCTTTTTAAGAGTCCACACCAAATTAAATAGGAAATTAACAAAATAGTCCACTTCTTTTCCATGTTTACGCAAAGAAAACGTGAAAATTACAGTTTGGAAAACGAAATGGAATAACTAGATTACCCAGCCCCAAGTTATTAACCATAAATGCACAGCCAATATTTTAAAGGAAATGATAGGAAGCGCAAAGCATAAGGTAAAAAAAACCCAAATATTAATCAAAAAATACTTTTTAAAAACTCCAAACAAATAAATGGCAATTTAATAGAATCATCATTTTCCTTTCGGAGTTTCACAAGCATTAAAACGATTATTTCATGATGGTTCATTTTCTTAACGAAAAGAAGAAGAAAAAAAAAAAAAGTAAAGAAATAAAAAAACATTTCGTCCGACACCATACGCACACACCAACAAACACACACGCACACACAAAAAAAATTAAGGAACTAAATGTATACCTCAAACACCTGAAATTAATCATTTTTCCGTTGCAATTTCATATTGCAATTATTCGAAACAATACTTTTTTCATTAGTCAACCTCGTCGTTTAGAAATCCACGTAAAATGGAGAAGTCATTTGAACAATAATCCGATTATAATTACATTCCCACATTTTTTTTTAGTCAATTGATATACCATTTATTTAATGTTAATTATTTTAGGAAAATTCCAGCCATTCCAATTCCAGTCCTTCGGTTTTTTTTTTTTGGAAGAGTCATTTTATTATAAGTTTCATGAGCTAAAACAATCACTTTTTCCAGAAACGGAGTCAAATTCCTCTGCCATTTGAGCTAATATCGAGTTATTTTTTTTAAATAACATTTTTCTCCTCTTCTCAAGTTGGCATGTTTCCCTCAAAAATACAAAACGAAGTGGAAGACAGTCTTCAATGCAACAAGTCAAATAAAAAACAAAATCAAACGAAACTATTTTTCATTATTACTCTCAATAATCTTAAACAGTGGGTAGGGAGTTTTATCTAACTTCTTAAAAGTTCACATTAAAAGTTTTTATTCTTTTTTTTAAATTTATATTTTAATACTAGATGGCATCTTGTTACGCTCCGAACATCACATTTCTTCCAACATAAATAAATATATTCTTCACACACTCTTGAACACATTCTGGTCCAACAGGCGAGAGTCTCCATTTTCCCCTGTCAAATCAAAAATCAACTCGACGCACAGATAATGGTCAAATGCAAGTCCGGTAAAATCTTCAGTGTATCCATAAACACAAAATATATGTATAAAAAAAAAAGTTAGCACTTCGTAGAGACAATCTGAAATAATGACTCGAAGAATTTGCAACAGTGATTTGTGCAAAATAAATTAAAACACACAAAAAAAAACCTTATAAAGTGCTTCCGTGTAGAATCCAAGAGAGAGGAAAGTTACTTCCTTCAGTCTCTTTTTGGGAATGAATGAAAGAATGGAATTGAAATAAAACCAACAGAACACAAAAAAGACCATCCTAGTCGAGTAGAAAAGGAAAAGATCTTCGCGGCCATCTGAGTAGGAGGAGGGCCGAAATAAACAACGTCAACATTGGGTTCGTCATTTGCAGACACTTGAATGGTGTTGAAGTCGGTTTAGAGTTATTTGCGGCTACGTCGAATAAGCCACGGAATCAGAAAGGATTTCGGCAAAATTTTGTTAAAAAAAAAAAAAAAAAAAAAAAAAAATCAAAAATTTACCGAATGTAGCTTATGAAACAATTTCATTTTCATTCATAAATAATTAATTGCTAAATTACTTAATACACACACACACACATACACACACACACACACACACTGGCCAATGAATTAGAAACATCTGGCAAGCATATGTAAATTTGTTTAAATACTTTTCATGCAAAACAGTTTGAGATCATGTGATACAAGCGCGTACATGCCACCTATTTCAGAAGGAGTGGGGCGGTAGGATAATGGATGTTTACACTCGTAATAAAATATTTTTAAATAACAAAACAAAAATATTCAAAATCAAAGATAGCACGAAGTTTAACAATTCTGGAGAATTGCAACATTCTCAGGTTAGATGTTTTTGAACCTGATTTAGCATCATCTCACAGAATTCTCACTGGCATCTCAATTTTCATCTCCATCCCCAAACGGATGTTGAATTTGGATCCGTCACGGAATGAACTTCAAGATCTGGCCCGCAAATAATAATAAGAAATAAACGGTCCAAGATTAGCAGCATAATAAACATTCAATGCCGACGCGTCTAGTATTATCACTATTTTCTGCGGGCTTAAAATTACAAGCGAGCTTTTCAAACAGTTAAATATTGAGAACAAAAGGAGTGATTCATCAAACGCATCAAAAGACTATCTAACAATTAAGACTGCATCATTCGTAAGTGATTAATTATGTCCAACAATGAGTCTTTATCAAAGATTGTTTAATTGTTCAATAACTTATCTCCGTATAGAGAAGTAGGGCCATGTTGTTTATTGTAATAATACAACCTCTGGCATAAACTATGGAATAATCCATTCATTGTCACCCTGGCATCGCGCTATTGGAAATATTACTAGATAACCGTTACGAGAAGATCAATTATCTTTTATTTACACATGTCAAGTGTTTGTACAGTTATGTATTTAATCTCAGCTGGCTAGGCCTTTCCAGAAATTAATTACAATTCATTGAACAAAAGGACGCTTGGAAAAAAAGTATGGAATAGTCCAAACCATTGTAAAAAAAAAAGTACGGAATATCAACCGTAAATATTGGGTATGACCTCCTTTGGACCTGATCACTGCTTGCAATCTCTTGGGCATTGATAAACATAACTTTTCGCATTGATGGGGATCAATTCTGCCCAACATTTTTTTTATAGCTATCTTCAGCTCCTCCAAGTTTGCTGGTTTTTTCGGTAGCGACCTTTTTCTTTAAGATTGCCCAAACATTCTCTGTTGGATTGAGATCTGGTCCCCACTTGTCGGGACCGATGACATGATGCGTTGTCATCTTGAAGAATGAAGTCCTCGTCGCCATAGTGATCCTCTGCAGTCTTTAACATAACGTTTCCAAAATATCGATGTATGCTTCTGAATTGACATTGCATGAAACAATGGCAAGTCCCCCCAACCCCTTATGGGTGACACATCCCCACACCATCACTCCTCTTGGAAATTTGGTCACAGAACGGAGGCAGTCCGGTTGAAACTTTTCGTTCGCTTGTCTATAAACAAAACGCCCGTGGCTGTACCCATACCCCAGGCACATCTTTGATTCATCTGTGAACATCGGTCTGTTCCATTCATTGTCAATCCATTCTTTATGCTGTTTCGACCATTGTAATCTATCTCGTTTCTGCTTCTCGGTCTTGTATGGTTTGGTCTTCGTTTTAGATGATCTCAACCCCTTCTCCGCCAACCGATTTCGCACTGTTCGGTCAGAGACATCAACTCCTGTAGCGTTCCATGCATTGTTGATGTGTCGCCAGATGAGGAGAAACGCTGTTTTTTGACGATGGCAACCAGCGTCTGGTCATGCGGCTCGTGGCCTTCCATTTCGTCTTGCATTGGAAACTGTCCCCGTTTTGGCCTTTTTAGATAGGACTTTGGAAACTGTTCCCTGGGAGTATTTCAGTTTCTCGGCAATTGATTATTGCGTGTAACCTTCACATTTGAGCTTCAGAATGAGTTCTCTTTTTGCAGTGTTAAGTTCACGTGTTTTAATCATTTTAGCTGTTAAATGCCACTTCAAACGGTGCAGCTTCTACTTTGATATCAGATACCAGCCACGTGATGTACCTAACGTGATTGTCATTTGCATATTGGTTTTCATTCGTTAATCCCTAATTATTCCGTAATTTTTTCCAATGGTTTGGACTATTCCAAGCGTACTTTTTTCCAAGCGTCCTGAGATTAAATACATACGTGTACAAACACTTGGTAGATGTGTAAATAAAAGATAACTAACTGATCTTCTTTGAACGGTTATCTCGTAATACATGTACATGATTCTGTAGATTCATCCATTGATAAATAAGTAAAAGGTTTATGTACTATATCATGAACATCTAGAAACATTATCATGATTCAATTCAATGCTTCGGACTGCAGATTCGAAACTAAGACACCTTTTCTTCATGTTGCTTTCTTTTTTCTAAAGCTACAAGAAACTCTGATGTAATATAATTATAAGACAGCCTAAGCTATAATACAAGAAACAACTATTCCACAAAAATGAATTTATATAACTCATATATACAGGATGTTCCAAAATGATCTTTACAACTTTGATCACGAATATTTCAGAAATTGGGATAGGTAAGAAGGTTCGGTTTGCGGCATAATGTTCACACAAACAAAATTTTTTATTAAAAATTGTGCGCGACAGTCCAATATGTGATGTGATCTACTTCATGCCTGTGTGGTGGGACAGTTTTTCTTTGAAGAGGCGTCAACAACTTCCACTGTTTACCTGGACACGTTGGAACAGTTGCATTTCCACAGGTCGAAGAACTGCAACCTGGCATCATGCTGCAGTAGGATATGCCCCCTCCTCACTGGGGCTTGATCGTTAGAAAAGCTTTGGACGACACATTTCCAGATCGCTGAATTGGCAGAGGAGGGCCCATTTCCTGGCCTCCAAGGTCTCCAGATATAACCCCATTAGATATTTTTCTTTGGGGCTTTGTGAAGGATACTGTCTACCATACGCCGCATGACAGCAGCAATTGCAAACGTTAATGAGGACATGCTAGGCCGGACATGGGAGGAACTGAAATATCGCTTAGAAATCCTGCGTGCTACAGATGGCGCACACATTGAACTCTATTAAACGGTTACTAAAATTTTAGGTGCGTCTGAATATTATGCCGCAAACCTCACCTTTCTACCTATCTCCATTTTTGAAATATACGTGATCAAAGTTGTAAAGATTATTTTGGAACACCCTGTATATTTCGGAGCTCTCTATCTCTTTCATCAACGAGAAACAAAAAAGTGAAAATAACACGACAATCGATAATCGAGCAGTGAAGTGAAAAAAAGGTCACGAGCGGTCCGGGAGCCGGGCTTCCATATCACACTCGCCCAAAGAGTAACCAGGGGAATTACGCTGAGTTAGAGGAGAAGCCTGATGGTCCTCTTGAGTCATCCTGAGGATAGGGTCCTTACCTAGTAGGACGAAGGATAGGATTGTGGATTGACGTAGTTATGACCCAGGACATCTGCGGGTTAGAAGATCCAGAAGTCGGGGAAGATGGCCTTGTTGATATCGTCGAAGTTGAAAATAACACGTAACAAAGCCGCTATATATAGCGTGTATCTGAACGGTCTGTACAAACTTAGAGGGACGATAGTATGGGTGATTCTAAGCAAAAAAACTCATATGATCGTGGGTCCGAATTTGATCGATAACTGAGATATGAACAGAAATAAAAATGTTACCACCAAGATCAACAAGTTAATAACTCAGGTTCTCTAACGCCTAGGATAACGAAATTTGGGGGAATAATAGGGTACATAAAATCGTGTATACCATTAAAAATTTTATCGAATTGTAAAGAGTAGTTTCCGCGTTACGCAGTCAACATCGTAACCCGTGCTCACATGCGAGTACTACCGAGCACATGTTACGATCTTGACTGCGTAACGCGGAAACTACTCGTTGGAAGTCGATCAAATTTTAACGGTATACACAGTTGTATGTACCCTATGTACCCTATTATTCCCCCAAATTTCATTATCCTAGGCGTTAGAGAACCTGAGTTATTAACTTGTTGATCTTGGTGGTAGCATTTTTATTTCTGTTCATATCTCAGTTATCGTTCAAATTCGGACCCACGTTCATATGAACTTTTTTGCTTAGAATCACCCATGCTATCTCCCCTCCAAGTTTGTACACGAAGTTCAGGTACATTTTGTATAGCAGCGGCTAACCAATAAGGAAATTATTTGACAATAAAGGAAGCTAAAAGCAATCAGCTACTCGTATAGGACTATCGTCGTTATTCAGCAGCTGATTGGATGGTTTACGCTTGGCAATATGAACAGATTCTAGAAAAGGTAATAATTTCTCATCTTTACTAAAGTAAATAATTTTAAAGGAATCTGTCGAGAAGTTATGGCCCTCTTGTAAGATGTGATGGGCAAAAACGGGAATACCATTTTTTAAGAGATACGCTCCTCTAATCCGCTTTTTACCCCTTCTTTTGAATGTCTTAAGTTTTATCCAGAAGGCTGTAATTTCTCAGCAGATTCCTTTAAAATTACCTTTATCTTTTTTAAAATCACCTTCCTTTAAAATCAGAAACTGCTACCTTTCCTATAATATGTTGATATATTGCCAAGCATAAGCCATCCAATCAGCTGCTGGTGCTATACCAGTAGCAAATTGGATGCCTTTAGCTTCCTTTATTGTTAAATAATTTCTTTATGTATAGAGCAGCTTTGTTACCTGTTATTTTCACCTTTTGTTTCTCACTGATGAAGGAGACAGAGCTTCGAAATGTACATACAAGTTTTATAAATTTATTTTTGAGGAATAGTAGTTTCTTGTTTTCTTTTGTTGTTAAACTTGGATGTGTTTGATTAAACACACCCTATGTTGCAAAATTTAAAATTTAAAATTTTTTTGAAAACTTCACTTAAGCCTGTAGAAAATAGTAAAAATACCGAAATGCGCCGGCATTACACTCGTATTATATTTAAAGAACGACTTAAAATGGATAATGAGGGATTTTATTCTACGCCGCACATCATATGTTTAATGTTATTATGAAAATCTACTCCTGGATCGTTTATTTCTTATTATCATTGACGCAATATTAAACTTCACAACCCTTATAAACATAACGCAAATAATGTTAATTATCTCATGTCAAGAGGCCGTCTCATGTCATTAAAAGTTATTTTATTTTATTGTATCATAAAAATCCTTAAAAAAGATAACTTTACAACTTTCACCTTTACCTCTAATTGTATAAACATTGCTAGATGTTCATGGCTCGCTAGCTCCACGTGGGATCGTATCCTTTCCAGTCAGGAGGGGGAGCCAGGTACACACGACGCTCTTTAAACATGAAGCTAATCACGCCCCTGTAGCCAGCACGAGGGACACCTGACTGTGAAAAAACAAAACAAAAAAGAAACATTTAATAACTTTGTTTAAATAGTTATACGAACGTCGAAGTTCAAAGACCCTGGAGAATATAAATGGTGGAAACCGAGTGGTAAAAAATTTGAAAAAAAAAAAAAAAAAGATAACGTTTCGGGCAGATTTCCTACCATATTTATGCCTTTGCATCGAAAAATTAGCTTTTTTTTTTTTTTTTTTTTTTTAGAATTGAAAAATGGCAGTTTCTGTCAACAATACTATTAAGGATTTCAAAGTTTTCCCACTCTTTCACCTCTGATCGATTAGTTATTAATATAAAACACTACTATTTAATATGAAACCGGAAATTACTTTTAAATCGTCCATGAGACCAAAAATCTTGGCAATCTTCTTGAACGTTTCTTTGCTGTTGTAAGTGACGCGCACAGAGCCCACGTACGACACCTGACCCCCTTTTAGCTGCTCCCAACTCACTGATGGTGAATCGTAAACTTGCTTCACAAACAGGACATCATAATTGTCCTAGAACGAATGATTTTATTTTCAAATAATTAAAAACAATTGTCAACAAAAATATACAAAAATTTAAAGAAAATGAGAATAAAAATTTTTAAACACTGCATTATTGGTATTCTTTGCATACAAAAATCACGACAATCTTAATTAATTGGGTAAAAAAGAAAGAATGCCAATTTTATTATGAAAACCAACATTAACGTCCTCAAGAGATATCTATTGGATATGTTGGAACGACATACGGCGACAACCAAGTCCTCTTCCAACAAATCTGCGAGAACAAACGGAATATTTGGTAAACGCTTGGTCTTTCGTTGACTTAAACGCGTTTCAACGCCTTATTGACTCTATGCCAATACGCACACATGCTCTAATTCATCGGCAAACACGTGTTGTAAGCTTACACTCTTTTAACATCAATAAGGAGTCCAACCACTTATTGAAGAGGGAAAGCCGGATTCCAAGTTATACGCCGATCTTCATGCGGATTGCCTTCGATGATAGCATGCTGCCCAGAAAAAATAGTTTCATTTTGTTTATTGTCACAAATCGTAACTTTCAGAACGCTTTACTTCAATTATATACTTAAGGAAGATGGTTCTTTATGACAATCTATACACGCTTGTCTTTCTTAATGCAATGCAAATTTACTTTCTCTATAAGACAAACGATAATCTTATACAACATAAGTCAACTCTTAAGAAAGACCTTAAGACTTTGCCTTTTCAAGTGCTTTAAATAGTTTAAAGGGGGAAAAAACGTCAATTTCATGCTTCGATTTCAACAAACTCCCACGAGATTAAATTTAATTACAGATAAAACACACTTAATAATGTTCCACGACTTCACTTAAGCAACGATTCGGCCATCAGTTTCCTAAAAGAAACTTTGGTCATTTCGTTATACAGTTTATTTTTTTTTTATTTTACACATGAACTCATTCAAATGCAACTCTCTGCCTGCAATGGACATAACATAAATTGCTCCTTGAAAACCTCATTTGGGCCAATTTTCAAACATTAGTCTGTGAAAGCTTCCTCGAGTGAGGGAACAGAGAGTGAATGGCAAAATGGTTTCTGCTGCCTTTCCTTCCATCTAATGGAACCTTCTGAAAGGCGCTTCCCTCCAGTGATCTTTATTCAATTAGGCAGATGATCCGGTGAGAGGTCATTGCTTTGCCAATCACACGGGAGAAGGAGACGTCCTCTTTCATTTCAAAGCAATTCTTTCTTTCTTTTCTCTAACCCCTCCTCCCCAACCCCCCTTTCAATTTCTAACCCACTAATTCAATTCCACTGCAAAGGACACTCAACGGAATCTCTTGCATCTTTTAACGCGGGGTTGGTTTTTGGGAAAGGGGGAAAAAGAAATGGCGTTTAGTCGTGTATACGGCCGTAAAAACCTAATTATCCCAATGATTTCTTGATCGATTCCAAGTTTCTCTCTTTAATTTTTTTTTAAAGTTTATTAAAGAAAAAAAGTTAAACATGGCTGCTCTTCAACTTAATAATCGACTTTTGATCATTAATACGCATAAAGACATGTCACCCAAATATTAAACAGCATACCTTTTTTAAATAACTTAAATCTCTCTGTGTAAAAGGCACTTTGACATCATTGAGTTTGATATACTTTAAATGCTTTTCATAGAAAAGTCCACTGAAAAGAAAGAAAAACATAAAACATCAAAACTTTAAATGCTTTTCTTCACAATTTAAAATTGTAAATTATAATATTTTAAATAACCTTTGCAAATTTCAATTTTAAAAAATCAAATTGTATACTTTTATCAACAATATTCTTGTTAAGAATTTTTTGAACCTTCCAATAGTTTACAACATCAATTATATCTATTTATTTTAAAATTAATATACACCATATTGCCATTAATGACCGGACACTTTCGATTTTAGACGTTTTGTCGAATATCTAAAAAAATACTTGACGAATTATCCTGAAAAAATATTGACTTCATATCAGCGTAAGAAGAAGAAATTGATACTGGTGTCCGATCCAAAAATAAAAGTTTGGAGAAAGCCCCTTATCGTTTTGTTTATTTTTGAGAGCAACTGAAATTCAACTCATTCTATCGGCGATATCTTTCTCAATTTTCAAGATATCTGCTTGGGCTTATTATAAGAGTAGCTCTATACATTTGGCTGATAAATTATGCAAAAGACAATTTGGTAACGTATGCCCATGCGCAGTTAAACATTATTTAGTAAAAATGCTCATATTTCATCAAATATTTAATATTTTTCTATTCTGATTGCAGGGTGTTGTCTGTACTGTAGTTTGTCAAGTTTCCTGTAAATGGCATTGCATTGGGTTGAAAATCCTGCGTGTTATAAACAAAAGCTTACAAAAACATTTCGACCTTTTTAAAGAAACCTTTATATCTCCATGAATATACGTGCTATTCTCATACAAATGAACACAAAAAAGTAAAACAAGCCTCTTAAGCATATGCTACAGCTACAATGCATTTCAAGCATTATTTTTTTACAGGATGATTACAAACATTATTTTTTTGGTTCACTTCTTTGCTGGTCCCCTATTTGCCTTCGGGAGAAAACCTTCGCTGAAATATATGAGGTGTAACATCCTTTTTACACCCCTGAAATTTCAGGATAATTCGTCAAGTATTTTTCTAGATATTCGACAAAACGTCTAAAATCGAAAGTGTCCGGTCATTAATGGCAATATGGTGTATATTACACGTGTAATCTGTGAATTTCAATTCTTCTAATGATAATTCAGATGGCTCCTCAAAAATTCTCCATATTTATTTTTTTATCAAAATCCACAATTAAAGTCTATCATTAAAATTTCGAAATTATTTGTTAGTGCTCTTTATTTTGTGTATTTTATTTCAACTTTCATAATTATAGTCTAAAACCGCAAAAAAAAAATCACTCAAGCAGAGGCTGAACATGAAATCAATTATTGACGTTAATAAATACATATTTTTTTAAATATCGTTGGTATCGTTTATAAGAACCGCTTAGTTACAACTGAAACTGGCATATACGTACAAAAAATGACTCCGATATCATCAGAGATATCTCATTAAGAGTAAAGATACATTAGAGGGATGAAAGTCCATTGAAACGTATAAAATTTTTCAAAGAAGCTTGAGGAAATGAAAAGTTTTGCATCCGCCTAATCCAATTTAACCCTGGACTCTAGCTTCAACGTCAGATACACTTTCGTGCATCTTGTTCTGTAAAATCTTCAGTTTAAATATACTTAGCAAAACGGGCGTTATTAGGTGAAACGCACACTTATTTACTTGAATTCCTCTGGAATGGCTTAAAGTCGAAAACAGTTTAAAATATGCATGCTGCATTTCTCATATTAGACGAAGCGCGGCAGAGAAAACCGAACATATTCCCCTGCATCCACGGAGATTGGAAAGAGGATGTGGAAATAGATTTTTAAAAAATAGAAGCTCTAAAATTAAAATTTTAAAATAAAACTATCCCAATCTCATTTTCTTTAAAATTTCGCTGACTCTACGCTAAAAACGGTCCGATTTAGCTGAAGGAAAAATCACAATTATACGCAAGTCAAATGTTATATGGCTGAATCCCAGTGAATTTGATTAAAGTTGAACAGAAAATGAACCTCATGTCCTCGTCGACTTCGTACACCTCATATGGCCAGATTACTAAGATCAACTATAAAGTTATAAGCAGTGTATTAAAAATACAATAAAACGTTGTCGAGGAGCGTAAATATCAAAGCCAACGATAAACTTAGGTAAACGTAAGAAGCGGCGACTGAAGATCGATCGAGAGAAGAAACGAAAATACGAGACGAGAAAAGAATTTCCGAGACGAGATAGAAATGTACCGAACGGTTCCTGGCAAATGTCTAGGAAAGCAGCAGGTATGAACGAATTTCAGATCCTAGACGGCAACACTGCACATATATTGCAATTATCTTGAAAAATATTTTTATTCATGCAAAAGTTAAATTGGATAATGGCATAAAGCAGAAACAGAATATTTTTCAAGTCACATCAAAGCTTTTCAATTCTCGAATTATTCTTTCGACTTTCCAGGAATTAATCGAAATAATCCCTTCTTTTAATTCAGAACCTGCCGTAACATCCGGATCCCATAAGGTCTATTTTTATCTGTAAATTTTTAAAAACATCAGATACTTTCATAATGAAATAAATATTTTTCGGAACGAGGCATATCAGTGATTTATGTCATTTCAACGGCGAGAGACGGAAGGAATGGATTACATTTAGCCAAAACCCACCGCATTTCCTGGCTTTTTATATCATTCTAATTTCGACATCCGGATAAAGAATTTAATGGAGCATGCCACAAAGATTAAATATCACCAAACAATCCAAGTTTTAGCATAAGACATAAAAATATAAAATAAAGGACCTTTTGGGGGTATCCTAATATTAATGGTATTGCAGTTCAATTTGCGAGTTTTCAATGGGGCTTGTTATTCAGATACGAATAATAATGAATAGAAGCAGTACTATTTGTTCTATTCTGATAGTTATAATGAACCTTTCTCTTTTTCAGTAATATCCAGTATGAATCCCAATGTCTTAATCAGAACAGAGCATCCCTCCTCTATGGTGCTTTTTCAACAATACAGCTAAGTTCTTGTACGCCTACAGCATTCTAGCCTAGTCATCCGTCCCTCTACTCAGGTTCTAATTATTCTCAAATACTTTCCGTTCCTGATTCTTATTAGCTAGGGAGAGTAAATTATTATTGTGATCGAGTATAAACTTTTCTTTAATTATTGACTATACTCTGTCCAACGAAAGTTGGAGTGGGCGTGTCCAGTTAAACTTCCTATTTCAATTGTTAGACATTGTTGATTCTACTTTGGCAACAATGTCTAACAATTGAAATAGGAA
Source organism: Rhysida immarginata (assembly GCA_023313115.1). Taxonomy (NCBI): domain Eukaryota; kingdom Metazoa; phylum Arthropoda; class Chilopoda; order Scolopendromorpha; family Scolopendridae; genus Rhysida; species Rhysida immarginata. The sequence goes on along the minus strand of JAHWFO010001556.1, from coordinate 11,780,029 downwards.
GTATAACTGGACACGCCCACTCCAACTTTCGTTGGATCGAGTATATTATCCATTGATTTGAAAGACTTCTTATGAGCTATTTAAAAGCTCCGCCTGGAAACACGAAAGTTAGCTTTTCTGCAAAGCATCAATGTTTAAAACGCTGCTTATATCAAAATGAGTCGTGTTTAATGACTTAGAAAGTATTTTTCAATTATTACAGCCTATAAAGAAACTATTTCTTACATGCTGGGAAATCAGTGCTCAAGATAAATTTTGCTCAAGATAATATCCTTGAAACAAAAAATTGAAGTTCCGAAAGAAATCGACTTTTAACATACCATTTTTCTATTATCCATTCAGAAAAATAACAATGACGCTGAATTACGCAGATTATGACCTTACAGTAACATTGTACATGCATCAAGAAAAAAAAACAGAAGTTTATTTGCGCTGTCAGCAAAGTTGTCCGTGCACGAACGAATTAGCCGCCATACACTCAGAAATAAGATCCAATTTCACGAACTTAGAAGAACTTAATAATTGTGGTCTCGTGCGCTAATTAATGAAGCAATTGGGAAACCCTGTTTGTTTTGGAGGTCTTCGCCATTTTACTTTACTGTTAAACCACAGCTTCCGAGTATATTCAAGATGTTATGATGAAAAAAACGCAATGTTTATAATTGGTCCATTTATCTAAGCAATTCTCACTAGTGCGTAACAATAATAAAAGGCAGCACAATTTTCCCTCGAAATTACGATATTAAGAAAGCAATCTAGGAATCCTCTGTTGGTGGTTGACTAACGGATAATAAGGCTATCTAAATTCCCCATATAAGGTCTCAAATGCTTCAGGAACTCTAGTAGAAACGTAATGGAATGAACAGTACTTCATGAGTTCCATCTAAATTAATAAGTTAAGGTCTCCTTAGAAACAAAGTTACGTTCCCATATTAGTGTATATTATGCAATGCATGCGTAAACATTATTCGTGATATTTAAAAGCCAACACAAAGCTGTTAAGAAAGAAAAGAAATGCTGGAGAAAAACAGATCTTTACTATCAATGTCCAACTTTCTCACGCCACGTGGAAAACCACTGTTAAAACGACAGCGAGAAATGTAGAATTTTAAATTGAATAACCACTCAGAAATGCAGAGAACATTAAAGTAACTGATTTGCAGCAACGTGAAAGCATTTTTAACTTTTCAGAACTGCTTGTGGTAAAGTGGTTTCACCCAGAGGGAAAGAATATTTAAGCCATCACTGCATATTTTAACGAAAATTCGTTAATCTACTCCTTCAATATTAGCCCGCAAATTGAGGATGTACGCCTAAAGGTATCCGAGTTAAACGAAGAGAAAGGTTAAACAGTGACTTCAGGGTTATTTCAATAAGTCTAATATAAAACTACAATTTAAAAATACAAATAAATGAACGAGGAAAAGTTTTATAACTTTTATTTCCATTTTATCAAATGGAAACAGCACTGCATCGAAATTTTCCCCAGACTAAATGCTTTTAATTTCAGCAAATACCTCTCAGACACAGAAGAATGACACTCTCTAACGTAGGAATTGCGCTATCAATTACACACTGGTCATAGAATTAGAAACATTTGTTTAATATTTTATTGGAATCTCTTTGGCCAAAGTAAATAAGCTGATGAAGCCACTTAAAGAAAATGGAAGATCAGGCGTTCAGTAGATACATTATTAGCGTAGTTCTCGCAGATTTGAAGAAGAGGATCTTGCTGTCGTTTCAGCATGCCCCATACATTCTCATGGGATTCACCATGAACCAATCGGTAGAATAAAGAAGCCTGGAACATTTTTCCAAACATTAAATACGCTAGTTATGGCACCTTCCGAGAATCCAGTCAGCTGCTCACGGTTTCAATTGTGATTCTAGCTACACCAACCCACCAATAAACTCCTTTTCTAAGCCAGCTAGGTTCTCTTTCCCCATTCTGCTCCAGTTCTATGATTAGACTAACCCAACTCCTTGCATAGGTGATAAATACGGGCTTGAAATAAGGACATGACCTCAAACTATTTTATTTTGCATAAAAACGGTTTATAACAACTGCACACATGCTTCACAGATGTTTCTGGTTCAATGGGCAGTGTGTCTGTATATGCAAATATTTCTATTGCCTATCTGTGCATAATTTGGAGATGGTCTTCAGGGTGGCCGTCGCTGCTTTCTGGACCTCAGATGAATTCTTGAAACGGCGTCCTTTGAGCTTCGTTTTTCAGACGGGAGAACAAGTTAAGTCGCATGGGGCGAGATCGGGTGAAGATGGAGGGTATGGAAGGAGTGACGTTCCCATTTTGGCCAGTGGGGGCGGGGGCATGTTACAGTACCCAATCCTTGCTTTTCCAGAATTCTGTCTCTTTCCGGCGGGCAGCATCACGTGGAGGCGAGCTAAGATCTTGTATACCTATCCTTATTCACTGTCGTCCCTTCCAGTACGAACTCGTAATGCACCAAGCCCTTCCGACGAATGCGAACAACTACGGCTCACTGCCACGCATTGTTTGGAAAAACTCTGCACTGCGGGAGCTGCTTCCTCCTTACCACATCTCCCGTCATAGTTCTCCTCTCCTCCAAGCCTGACCTGATTGGAGATATCAGCACAGTCTCCGAACTTATTGATCGTAGTAGTATGTCCAATATCTGAATCATTTGAGCATGAATCAATCAAAATGGTTTTATAATTGGCCTTGAATTTGTACCTGCTTTGTGAAGTTGAAATATAAAAACCAAATGGCTGTTAAAACTTATGATGTTCAAATTACATTCTCTTCCGACACACACACACAGCCATAAAACTTAAGTCCTACTATTTCACCCGATATTTATGTCTCATAAACGTAGTGAAACATTTTCTGCCTTAATGCAAACAGCTTTCGAGTAATGTACTCGACTGATGGTTAAAGAGGACGCCGAATGGGTTTTGATTTAATGAATGAGAACGCCCTCTCACATTTACATGCTCATCAACTTGAGTCATTCAAAAACTCTCTTAATTATGAAATTGCATAATAAGTGCACTGGAATTACAGTAAAAGAATATAGAAGATCTATCCGTTCGTCATTAAGAAAAATAAATCATTTAAATTTAATAATTGGAAAAAGTACTTTATTGAAAAATTAATTACTATTTATTACTGGTAGAAATGTTTTAACATTGAAAATTTAATACAAAACTGTTATAAACTCATTTCATAAAATTATACTAACTAAAAATTCATAGTAAGTTATAGCATATCAGTCTTATTCCCTCAAAAGAAAATAAAAAGATAAATATTGCAGTGAAATAAGCTCTACATCTGTCTGCCTGCCAGCTGGTAGGCGACGCGATGATTGAACGGGCCTTTTGGTGTCATCTCCCTGAAAATCCACGTCCCGCCGCCGCCGCCACGTCCTCCTCCTCCTTTATGAATTTTGATTGTTTCAACGATAAAGCGATGGCCTGTCACTCGTCATGACCGCAGCAGCGCCTCTTTATCGCTCTCGACTGACTGGTTAGTCCGGGCTGAACGTCCTGGTATTTTTCTCCCATCTTCCTCCTTCCACCCATCCCTCTGGAAAAAAAAAATGGGCAAGATGGCACCACAACAGCAATCCCCCCCCCCAATACTTTCCTTTTTTTTCTTTTGCCCCTGCTTCCCTGGTGTGGAAATGTGTCGGTATTCTCTCGCGCACCCAACAAGTGATAACACCGGAGCCAAACGGGCTTTCGATACCCATTAGATCGACGCCAACTGTTTTTGAAGGCTCGAGCCAATTATCGACAAGAGTGCTTTCAATTCCCATTTGCAAATGGTGCCACCAACGAAGCTCGCACTTCAAATGGAAAAAACAGAAATCTGGGAATCTTTTTCCAGTTCCCTACCCCCGTCTCCGTTAAGAAAAAGTCTTTAAAGTACCCAACAATATTTTTTTCCTGCAAATGAGCGAAACACGTTGACTGCCTTTTATTGAAAGGCCAAAGTGAATTTTTCTAAATAGAAAGACGTCATATAATGTATAAAACTTTTACATTTATAAAATTTATTCTATACACCATAAAGAACAGTAGGCTAATTTAGAAACCAATTCCAGATGCCTCATACGTTTTAATGAAATAATACTTCTAAAAGATTTACTATCACCAAATCTGCAAATCGCTCACAACTGCTAAAAAAGATATAATTTACATACCCGTACAATTACAATTCGAGTTTAAAGATGGTGTCTGACATTTCGTTCACTTTAGGCTTAGCAGCATTTGCATCTATGGCAGACAGCCCGACTCATGTCATAGAAAGAAATTTATTACTCTTTAACCGTGTAAGTGCTAATAACCCTGGCGAGTTTTAGAGGACCCACTATACTGCGTAACACAGCAAGCAAACACTAATGAAGGCCGGGTTCGCCATAGATTGTCCAATCTCTCTCAGAATAACAGAACGGCGCAGATCACATCCAATATCAATGTGGAATACTCGAATAGAGTTGAATACCTGATATCGAAAAATAAAACTCAACCCATCCTGAGAGGCGCCTACCGTTTTCCATTGTATAAAGCTGACATCAAAGTGACGAGACAGCTATAGCTCCGTCCTCTTAAGTCGGAGTTTTATCAATATGATAGCAAAGGAAGTTTTATCAAGAGGCATGTTGGATACCTAGAGTGCATATTAGAAAGTCTGGAGAGGTCCTTAAGCGCTGCGGACAACCACAATTTGCTGGCTGTTAGCTTACACTCCTTTCTGGTTTTCGTGCACCCTGCAGATGATGATCCGTTTCAACAAGATAATGCGCTTTCTCACCGGACTCCCACCCATCGAGGCAGAGCTGGACCATCCCGCATGGTTCCCGGATTTAAAACTCTATTAAATGTCGGTGGGAGACCGTTAGACGAAACCCCAGAGTCATGAATCCGGGACCAACGTAGGTATAGGGCGGAGTTGTCGACAACGATTCAATAAGCTTGATTGGCACTATCTCCAGCAAGGCTCCGAAATCTGGCAGAGTCGATGCCAACGGCGGAATGCCAATACAACAATAAGGAACTGCAATATTTAGAACACTTAATGAATAAATAAGAGAAAAAAATCCCTGGACATAAATGCATTCAATGGCTGAAAATAATTAAACTTACTAACATTTGCTATACTTAAATTTTAAGCAGTCATTTGGTACTATATTAAATTCTCTTTTATTTTCCTTCATTTTCAGAGGGGATGCAGTAAATTCCAATTTCATTTGAACGTATACATATGTATTTGGGACATTGAATGGAATACTGACCATATTCAACAACCAAGGATTAAAACTAGAATCATTTAGTAGTCCACGATTCAGGATTACTTTATTCATGATTATATTTCGTATTCATCAACAACGGATTGACTGATTATCAGACTAATTCACAATTCTTAGTAAGACTCGATTCGATTCGTTTCGACCGAGGCCAAAGAGAGACAGGCCTAGGCACTCAAAAGTCACCTGATACACCGGAGCGAGATTAATCATCTTCAATACATACATAAATAAAATTTACTTAAATCATTCATCATATATTAACGATGATTAATCTCGATAGCGATGTATTAATTCAAACCGTGAAGCGAAACCATGACTCCATTGACGTCACCAAGATGGAGACCCCGCTATTGGAAATTAAGTTCGGAATTTTCGCGTTTTCACACATTTAGGATTCGAATTATAAATTTTTAAATATGCCACGATGTTATTAATGCGCTAATCTTTCGGTTTAAATGAAATTGTATTGACCGTAGAGTTATCCTTCATATCGAGAATTCTGTCACGATAAATACGAAAAGTAGCCTGATCGCTTGTTCAAATATTAATCTTTAGTGGTGAATATGGCCGCAAATGATTTAAAGCAGAGTTGAAAAATGTAGCAAATGCTTTTAGTATTCAAATAAAAGTAGCCCACCTGGAATGATAAATAAAGTTTATTGTCCTTTTAACTGCAATATGGCTATAAAAATCGTTTTAAGAATGTGCCAAGAGAAATTTTTAACGACAAAACTTCATGCAATATCAATTTCCGAAACCATGAACTGTAAAACTTCAAACAGCGACATTTTTCAAACTATTCCTGGGAGGGAAAGAAATTTAAGGAAAAATCCCCCCAACAGAAATCAAGAAGAAAGCGATTAAGGGCGAAACAAAGGGGTGAAATCAGCGAAAAGAATGAGCAAGTAAAGTAAGTGATGGGCACTTTCGAACAAACTTAAATGATGATTGATAACAAAAAAGATCGCTACAAGGCATTCCGATGGCATCGAAAAATAGAGAAGAAGAAAGGGGCGTATGAACGAAACGAAAAAAAAAAGTAAATTGGACGACCGAGGAGCGAGAAAAAGGGATGAAAATGGTTGCAAACAGCAAGGGACTGTCTTTTATTTCTTCTCTCTCATTGCATGTCAGGAAAACGAATGATTAGAAAGAAAAGAAAGGAGAGAGAGAAAGAGAAAATGAGAAATCATGGAAACGAAAAATATGAAACCGTGCCAATTGGTGAGAGATTGCGGGCGTTTCCATTCAATTGACTCGATGCATTTGCAATCGGAGACAAAAGAATGAGAGGGAGTATGCTCTTTTGTGAGAAACAAAAGAAGTAAACGGAAAAGATGAGGAGAGAGGAGACTGAAAGAGAGGATTCCGAATGGAAAGGAGGAAGACTTTCAACAGAGTGACTTCGCCTGAAAATGAGCTTAATTAGATCCTGGGGAGGGAAAGCGAGCGACGAGAGCGTCATGCCAACGACAGCGACGTTCCAGGTTTCCCCCATCCCACCACCCCCACGTTTCCTCCAATTTAGCCTCCCCAACCTCCACCTTCCTCTTTACTCGACATTGAAGAAATTTGAAAATTGTCTAGCAAACGAGGGACCGAAGGTGACAGCAAAGGACTGAATGGTGAGAAGGGAAGAGGAAGGAAAAAAAGGAGACAAGGACTGAAATCTGAAGGAAGCTCCGAGTCTCGACTATCAACGACGACGAAGACACTGGACCGACAACGTTGTTCTTAGCTCGAGCGCCCGTTAATTTAATTACGACAACTGAGCCTTCAAAGCCTACCCCCTTCCCGCTTCACTCTCAAACATCTCCTCCCCACTTCTTTTCATCCTCCCGTTGAATATTAAATTGCATCCCCCTCAATCGCACAATTGCTCCCATCGCCGTATAAGATATTCCAAGCACTGTGATGATGAGGGACACCCTAAATTAGATCAATAACACCGGATGACGAATGATGAAAAAAGCTCGAAAACATCAGCCATAGATGAAGAAAGAGCACAACGAAAAGGGAAAACGTTGGAATGAAGATAAGGAAAGAGGGTGGGGGGACGCAGGGAGAGAAAGATTCGTGTGGAATGCAGTCATTTTCCAAGCGGCATATTTCAGTGGCCACGCCGTGCCGTAGCAACAGCATCAGTCGATCGAAAAGTGACTGCAGCTAAGAATGGCAACGACCGAGAAGCAGTGGCTTGTCAGAACGGCAACATTCATCGCTTTTGCAACAAGGAGTCTCAAAGGAGGAGATGGGAGGGCAAAACGCGGTTCGGGGCGTCGAGGAGCGAATATGACCGGCCGTTGCTCGGGCTAATGTCGCATCGATTATTTTTGCCTGCCTTTAGCGGTCACGAAAGTTTTCCCTCTGGGCGGCAATTTTAATTTATTGGATGCGGCTCATCCGTGGAAAGCAAAGGATCAGAAAAGCGCGAAGGTGGAAGAGGAGTCCGTGGCATTTGCGAGGAGACGAGATGAAGGAGTGGGGGTGGGAGGGAGGGGGGGGGGAATGAAAGGAGATAGAGACGGAAGGAAGGAAGGGAAGGAGGGATGGTTCCCCCCAACGGTAGCTCAACTTACATGCTCAGCAACCATCACCTACTTACATTAGGTTGCCAGGGCTGCCTAATGCGGTAGAAAAGTCACACCGATAATAACTGCAAAAAGCCTGAAAAAGAGCCGAGGAAAAGAGAGAGAGAGAGAAAAAGAAAGATCAACTAATAATTGAACGAAGAGATGAATCAACAGAATCGCTCACATTTATTAATCGAATTAAGGAAAGCTTCAATGGAGAAAATATCTCTGCTGAAATAACAAAACCGCGTGAAATGAGGAGGAAAAAGCTCATTTTGAAGAAGACTGTTTACGAAACGTGAAGCCAACTTCTATACTGAACGCACCGAAAAATAATAGCTATAAAAAAAATAGAAAAGTCTGTGGAAATTTTTTATGGTAGTCACGTCTGTTCAAAAAAAGCAAGAAATTCATAATGCTTAACCTATACAAAGAGAATTTTGTTAAAAACTTCTAATTTTATCAATTTTCGTCTAAATTACAATGCAATTTTTCAATATATATTCCATTTAGCTGTATACACTTAACCTGGCGCGAAGCTAATCCCCTCCACCCTATACATTTCACCAAATGGTTTACGTCATCTAATCACACACCAAGCAGAGTTTCTTTTTTCAATTCGTTTAAAACTTCCTTTGCTCGGCGAGCAGTATGTGATCTTGCATTATCTCATTGACTCTTTGAGAATGAGCAGCGTTCTCCATAGTTGCAAAATTAATATTCAGAAAACACTCGTCAACAGACAAGCAGCTAAATCATAATATTCGCCATTAACATACATACATACTGTAGTAAGAAAATCCAATCAGGACTCGACCGCGCGAAAACATTAGTCATTATCCTTGCACTGTACAGCCGAAGCGCAATTCCCAGTATAGGAAACCCAATAACAAACACGGTAGATGGGTTTTTAGAAAATGTCGTGTTGTGTGAAATCATGTTATACGAGACCCAAAATCATTACAAATAGGGCGGTTAGGTTCATTTTTCTTTAAATATTAACATATAACACAAAACTTAATAAAACTATTTTTTTTAAATCTATATCTGTAAAAGTAAGCGTATGTATAATGGTCGTACAAATGAAAACGAAAATTATTTATATTTATATTTTATCCAAAATCTATATAACGCATTTGGAGAGTCTTCTAAATTCCTTAAGGCATTTATCCCACTGCGTAACAAGGCGTGTAATTCCTTTATGGAAGAAGTCTTTCGGTAGCCATTCCAAAATCTCTTCCTTCAATTCATCGTCCGACTGAAACCTGCGGCCTTTAAGATGTTTCATGAGATCCCCAAACACGTGAAAGTCACATGGGGATAAGTCAGGGCTGTAAGGCGGATGCTGAATTGCTTCCCAGTTGAACTTTTTGATAAGGTCTACCGTTGCTTTCGAGGTGTGAGGACGCGCGTCGTCGTGGAGAAGAAGCACTCCTTCTGTAAGAAGTCCAGGACGCTTGCATTTGATGGACGCGCGCAGTGCCTTTAATGTTTCCCCACATCGTGCTGTGTTAAGTGTGGTGACTTTTTCAAGAAAGTCCAGTAAAATCGGGCCTTTGCAATAAAAAAACACGGTCAACATCACCTTCCCCTGCTGTTTGCGATTGCTTTTGATATTTTCGGGGGTTTTGTTGTTTGGACGAAGCGATTACTCGCAGAGCTTCGAAGCGTGAGCTATCGTTCTTTCTCACGTGATGCAACACTTGCAACCTATTGTTCAATTTGCACGTGGGGTTTCGCAATTGTTGAAAACAAAAACTTATGATCCTACACGTCGTCTTTTTTTTCCCCACACAAATTTTCATTTTCATTTGTACGACCCTTATATATATGCTTATACTGTATGCAAATCGTTTGTCATAGACACGAAATTTTATATAACAATTCTTTGAAAGCAGGAGAAATTTAATGCAAATATTAAAAATACTCCAACCCCTATCCTCTTACATCCCACCCTAAAACTGGAAAAACGACGTTTCTGGCTGACAGATGGCGCCATAGAACTAATACTACTAGAGTGCCTTTATAACCTAGATGGTTATAAAGGCACTCTAAATACTACTACCTGTACTTTGTTATTGGCGGTCTTGGCGATTTGGCTAAATGTATACGAAAAAATGCTTTAATTTATGACACCACTTGAAATAAGATATAGTACATATTTCACTTTATATAAAAGTGAACAATCCGATTTTAATTATATAAAACTTCAATGAAAAATCTAATAAATACCTATAACTTTATTTATATCTTACGTTCCTTTTATTTTTTGACGACACCCGCTTGATATTTCAAATATGAATAGCCTGAGTAACCCCGGCTAGTAGCTTTGATAAAATAAAAATCGTGCTCTCCTTATACTAATTCACTTTTTAATTCCATGTCGTTTTACGCTAAAAAGTTATGTTTGGCTTTTATAAATTTGTAATCTGGTATGGCCCTTCCAATATTAAATCTAATTTATTTCTTTGCATTTTTTTCATTATAAATTCACGTAATTCTTTCTTAACGCTTCGTTTCACGATTTCATTTACTAACCTGCTTCTTTTCATAAATAATTCATTTTCAAAAACATTTAAAATGTTTAACCTTTTCGTCCTCTTTTAAGTGTCTTATTTTATTTAGAATTAATTGTGGTAATTATCCTAAACTTTTGTTATATGTATAATCTGCTGTTATCATAAGTTTATTTAATGAATATCCCCCTTTTATAAACTCTTAGAACATTTAATTTGTTAGAATTGGCTCTTTCGGATATGTACATACGTTAAATAGTAGAAGCACAGTGTTATATGAGGGTATATATTAACTAGAAAACTAGCGAATCAGAAAACTAAACGCGGGAACAAATATAAAATATTTTTGAAATTCAGAGTTAAGCATATTAAATTATATCTCTCTGATGCTGTATTTATCGAATGATCTCATCTTTAGAACCACAGTAATAGAAATCTTCACAATTTACATTACGGTTGCAATTCCAAATATTATCTAAATAAAACACAGCAAAGAAAACGCCTGTTATTTATCAAGTACTTTTTTCATTCCTTCGATGTTGGTGGGGGAAAAAACCCTCTCTTCATTCCAGTCCACTCCAATCATTCTCAAACAAAAAATAAAATATCTCCACCCAACGATTTCTCCGTCATCCTTGCACCTCAACTCTAGAATCTCATCCCTTACCCACGCGCACGCACAGCTTTCTTATTCTCTCTTCCCTCGGCGATGGTGCGGCCCATGCACAATGTATTATCGTTGGGAGTCGACTTTACAACAGATGACAGAGGCATGTTGACATGTCATCCCGCTGACAGAGTCAAATGCCCGACGAGGCATCCCACGACAGCCGCCTTCCACTCACCCCGCCCACAACCTCCGACTTCCGTTGGCAAACGTCGCCATTCATTTCCTTCGTCGACATTTTTCTTCCTCTCCTGCTCTCCAGTTACATTGTGCGAGGATGGAGAAAGGAAGAAGACAGAAAGAGGGACGAGGAGAGAAACCACTCAGACGGAAATTCAAAATTTCATTTGAATTTTTTTTTTTTATTTTAGAACGCTAATGAGAAAATTCACAATTTTTTTTTTGAATTCGTTCTTAATCTAATAACCTTCGCATTAAAATATAGCTGAAAGGAAAGCTTCGTTAATATTCAATATCTTTAAAACTGCTTTACTCACGAAACTGATAAAATTTGATTTCTCAACATTGCCTAAGCCGTTTGATTAGCATTTTCTTCAGGGTTGCCTTTTTTTCGTAATTTTGACAACGTACCACAACAGAACTAAATTTGCAAACGATTTATACTGAAGTTAGAATAGCCACGCGAATCAAATTAAACGAGGCTGTTCGATTCGCGTATTTATTAATAATCTTGAATAAAATCCAATAATTTAAAGTTCAATGCAGGGATATGAAAGTAATTAAGTCTAATTTAGCCTAGCGTAATCGGCACAAGCATAGCTTTTACGAAGACTACGAGAAGCGCTGTCTGGGAAGATGCTTTTGAAGTGAAATGCCAAACTGAAGTAGGAAGAGTACTCAGAAATTAAACTTCCACGTTTTCTCCCTTAGCCAATAGTAAAGATAGAAAAGTGAAATTCTGCTTGCTGCAAATTTGAAATATCCCACGTGCACGGCATTCCAACAGACAATACAGCTTAGTAATCTGTTAAAATGGCGTCTGCGAACGATTCGCGTTACAAACATC
>JAHWFO010001556.1:11710231-11762951 GCA_023313115.1 Rhysida immarginata | reverse complement strand
ACCACAGTGTCATTGTACAATCCACACCACACATTGATTCTCCAATTCACTTGATGAGTTGCTTCTTGCAGACATTGTGGGTTTTCGTCTGCCCAATGATGATGGTTGTGCCTGTTGATAACTCCCTGGTGAACTGGGCTTCATCTGTCCACAACACCTCATGAATGAAGTTTGGATTGTCATCCAGGCAGGTAAGTAACCAGTTGCAGAAGGCGGCCCTAGCGATATAATCCAATGGCAGTAACTCCTGGTGACAATGAATATGGTATGGGTGAAAATGATGTGCGTGTAGAATGTTCAGAACAGTTCTCTGATGGCACCCAACATCTGCAGCAATTGCTCTGCTGCTTGTGTGGGGATTTGCAGCAACTGCAGCCAGAACTAGTGTTGTTGTATCCTCGTCGCCTTGTGCCCTTGGTCGTCCTCGTTCTGCATTAACATTCCCTGTAGCCTCGAATCTTTGAATAATGTGACGCATTGTTTGACGAGATGGATGGCGTTCGTTAGGGTATCTGTCTCGATACAACCTAACTGCAGCATGTAGGTTTCTCCTTGCCTCTCCGAAGCAGAAGATCATGTTGACCATTTTCGGAACAGTGTAGCTTGCCATCCTGGAATTGTTCTGTCTTCTGTGTGCTGGAACATGCCTTTTATTTGCTTTTCCGCATGAAAGTGAATGTGAGTATGGTAATTTATGTTAATTTTTTGATTTGCATGCTTTACATGGTGGAAATATCAACATTCAGTTTTCCTTGTGCAGTGTGACTGTTTGTAAGCTACAAACAGTTCACCACGTGATTGTGGGTGATTGGTTGGTCCGATTTGGATGCTTTTTTTTGTTTTGTTTGTCTTTTTATGCTGAACAAGTTTGCAATTGGGTTTTTTCTCTATCCCTTACGGTTTTTGAGATAAATTTTGAATGTGTCCTAATTTGCATATTTGGGATGATAAAAAGTGCACCATGGGATAGGCCACCCACAACTTCCTATTCATTGCATTCATCGAAATTGGCATATCTGCTGCGGTTCAAAAAATAAATGGGGGGGGGTTCAAACTTTTGAATTCAACCAGTATAAACTTGATACCGAGTGCCCCAAAACTGAGCGACGATTTGAAAAATCAATTAACGAAAAACGGAAGGCGATAGAAATGTACGATTTGCTGCGTTCTGCTTAGGAAACCAGAGAATTTATTCGCATCGAGTTTCAAAATTAATTACAAAGTTCGTCAACAGATGGCGCTGCTGATGGGGAAATCTATAAAGCAATACGAAAAATAAATAAAGGGTCTTTGAATAGCAAAATGGTAGAAATTTTAATAATCTACGCGTTTCGAATTACATTTCATCTTCAGGGTAGGGTGAAATATGATTACATTGAATAACCTATCCTGAAGATGAAATGTAATTCGAAACGCGTAGGTTATTAAAACTTTACCATTTTGCTCTTCAAAGACCCTTTATTTATTTTTCTTAAGCACCAGCAAAATAGACCGGGATGCAACTAGTGGATATAAAGCAATGTTTTCAAAATAACCATCATTTGCAGCAGCGCCATTTGTTGACGAACTTTTTAACTAATTTTGAAACTTGGTGCGAATAAATTCCCTGGTTTCCTATGCAGAACGAAGCAAACCGTACATTTCTATCGCCTTTCGTTAATTGATTTTTCAAATCGTCGCTCAATTTTGGGACACGCGGTAAAATTCTTAACATAAAAACATGGATACGTAACAGTTTAACAGTTTGATATCATGTTTATAACAAGAAATAGGCGAATTTAAATGGTGTATCAGTAGACATTTTTTATAAAGAAAATGATATACAATATTAATAGATAAAATTAATTTAAAATTATTATATCAATGTCCTCTTTTCCATGGATTCTCGCAATAGCAACAATTCTACTAAAAATTCAGGCATAAAGCTATTTTGAACCTGTCAAATGACAATTTTTATCCTATTAAAAAATAATGAGCTTCTTATTTGGAATTCTATAATGCGCAAAAACGTATAATGCGCGATTTTACGTTTCTGGCATTGAGTTTCGTTGAAGAGAACTAAATTCCTTTCGATGACAGCGTCGGACTGTTCGCCATACCAGCGAATCTTGAAAACTGCCAATCACTGTGCGTTACCGTGGAAACCAGCTTCGTACTGAAGGTGCTGTTAAATGAATCACAATTGGTGGTCCTTAAGAGCTTTTTTTTTACCCCCAATTAATGCGGCATTAATTTTCCTCAGAATAATCTTAATACTTTTCTGTTTTTCTGTTTGACATATTGCTTGAGCACATGTTGAAAAAAGCGCACTTTAAACAGAAAATATGAACAATAAATAAAGGACCTGTGCAACGAGGCTAAGACAACCGTTGATTGGCTGATGAACTTAGCCAGTGTCATGACCACGTGATCTATTGCAGGAGAAGCGATTCTCATGACTTGTCTGTTGGACTATATACAGTATGTACAAGGCTATAAAGTGCAGGAACTATTCAGATACCACTTATAAATTCGAATATTAATAAAGTTACATCGCTAGAAACAGGAAAGTAAAATTTACATTTTCATTTATTTACAATTTACGATTTCATTTATTTTCTTATACTTTCGATATACGCCTGCGAGAAAGTCGTATAATTGTCTTCCCATGTCAATATGAGAGTCGCGCTCAACGATCGCGAAGGCACAGCATCCATATTTCTGCGTATGTCTCGTATTTATTTTTACGCAGTGACAACATCAAGCTATCTACGGAAAAAGTCCTTTCTCTTATAAGAAGAACAGGGCATATCTCTAACGTGAATGCACGATTATATGAAATTGACTATCTTGAGATTCAATTCAATGGAAAATACAATTTTTTGAACTACAAATAACTTTACAAATTATTTCAAAAACTAAATCCCTCTTCAGATACTATTTGAAGATATATTTTGGAGATAAGAAAATATAAATTAGATCTCAATAAAATTTTTCTGTCATGAAAGATAAATTAGTCCAAAGAAAATCAAAATTTTTTGTCCGAACATTTTGTGATTGGCGAAAAAGAAATTGCGTAAAAGTGGAATATAAAAGAACGAAGAAATAAAATTTCGCAATACTAATGACCATTTTCAAGGGATACCGCCAGCAAGATAAAAATCATTTTCAGTCCAAACGACAAGCCATAAAGCAAATTAAAAGTTAGTGCTCATTAATCTGTCATAAAAATATCAGTCTTGAATTTAAAAACAGAAAGAAAAGAAAATTCAACATTAATTGCTATACGGGGAGAGTGAAAAGTTCTGATGGTCACTGTCAAGCAAAGAGAAATATGTATTCTCTAAGAGTGGCCAAGTAGAATGGGTGCGGTGTGTGGGAGTGGTGGGGTGGAGATGGTAAGGAGGGTAAGACGGAAGGCTCCTCGTTGGGGCCGAGCGCGTGCACCAAATGGCCTGTGAAATCTGTCAGCGGTTGGCAGGGTCACTCGGATCCGGGAGGGAATGGCGCGACCCCTGCTGCCGCCGGGCCAAATCAAATCAGTAGCCGAGAGCTGTTAATACCCTCTGGAACGGATCCAAGAACAAGTAACGACAGCTCAAGAACTTGTGTCAATGAGGGAATGCCTTGAGTTTCATTAGCGTTATTCGTTACATTTCGTTCGTCTAATGAACGGGCAGACGGCAACATCGACGCTTCGGGTGAAAGGGAAGCATTCAGACAGACCAACAGACAGGCAAAGAGAAAGAGAGATGAAGCAAGAATAAGGAGGAGGAGGAGAAGAAGAAGGGAGAAAGGAATGCGTAGTTTCTATCCAAAGAAACAAGCAAAGTTAGAAACATCTACGGTAATTTCGGAGCAAACACCGAGAACGGGAGCGAACAGAAGTGATAACCATGACCTTTTATTTAATTGACGACAACAAGCATTCAGCCTATTATAGCTCCTCCTTAAGAAGTTATGCGCATCTTCATACTGAAAGTAGCGTTGGCTTAATGGCAGCAAAGTTAGTTTGACTGAATATTTGATATTACTGTGAAATACAACTTTTTGCAATATAAACAGAAACTATCTACTCCAGAAATGCCACACAAATCATATAAAGGGTCGCTTATGAACACAGTAGAACAGAGTCACATGACACAAATAAATAAAAGAGTTGTCTTCCGTTTGAACCCAGTGTCAGGCTGTTTATCTAAAGTCATCCGGAGACATTTTCATTAAATGCAGTTGTGATGTTTACAATAAAGCAGGCAGAGAGTGAGGAAAATTGCATGCGGTCGATGGCCTTTACTTGACAGTGATATATATCATTCTTTATAACTAGGATGTACACGGATACGAGAAAAAAATCTCTGAAGCGTCGGACAAAAGCGATCAGTTCTCAAGAAACTAAGTTTGCCATCATACAATAAAGCGTGAGAAAATAAAAAAGGCGTCACATTTCGCAAAGCCGAAAGTCTCTAACCCAGGAATCTCAAAAGTGATGATAAAATTCCGAAACGAAGTTAATGTAGGTAACACCTATATCCAATAATATTTCGATTATAAAAAATTACGTGCCAAGGTTCATATTCAAAGATTTTTTTAGAACATTAAACAGGCTCAGGTTCAGAATGTAGAGGAAATTCCCGAAATAATCTAATAATTTTAGAAAAAAAAGGTGCTAGAGCCATAAAGGTTAAGTCCATCTACAGAACAGTCCAGTGCCCGATCGAATAAAAGTATTCCCAGTGCCCCTTGTGTAAGCGCTGAGCAGTTACGAAAACTAATTTTTGAACCATAATATATAGAGAAAACGTGCCAATTTAGGTTGTAGAGCATCACCGATTTAGCAGAAATGCACTCTTTGCATAAAGAAAACAAAAGCATACAACTCGTAAAACGGGGAAGAAAAACTCATGTATTTAACACCTTATGGACATTACGCGTTGGAATATTCACGTGTAGAACACCAAACGCACGAAATCGCTCCTATTTAATATTTGCCATAATGGAAGATTGAATAAATTAAACAAAATCATTAATTTCAACATTTCAGGACGCTCGAAACAAACGGGGAAAAGGATTTTTTGTGGTCGGAAATTCAATCTGAAAACTCTGATTCAGGAAAAGTGACCAAACATAATTATCAAAAACTAGTTCATAGTTGTATACTTTCCGCAAGTGGGAAATGAAACAGCTCTCCTCCTTGATTCTTATTCAAGCCAAAATGACGAAAACTTCTCATCGCATCTGTTACACAAGACGGAAGATCAGCCGAATTCTCAGAATCTTCCCCTGGAATTATCTCAATAGCTCAACCTCTCGATGTTTTATCCATCCCTTCCTTGGAAAAAGTTTTACAAAATGGCTTCAGATTATGTGTTGGTTGGGCACCTTGACGTCAAATTAGGTAACAGGAATAAAATATTTAAGTTCCTCTCACTGACACACAATCAATTTTCTTCTCCAAGATTCAAAATCATGTTTTCAATATGCATGTTTCAACATGCTCTCTCGACTTTTGTGTAAACTCTTCAATTTTGCTTTGATAGATATTTAAGACGTGGCGATTTTTGTCAAAAATACAAATTTATTAGATGTACAATGTGTAAAAGTGATTTATATTTTGACCATTTCTGCTTTTTTACTATTATAAAGATTTTAAAGAATAAATTTTATAGCAGAACTTACCGGAAAAATCCATATATGGGCGGGAGGGAATGATAGGAATGGAATTTAGTGATGGTTTTATTTAATTTTATTCAATCTTTCACTATGGCAAATATTAAATAAGAGCGATTTTGTGTTTGTTGTTCTACACTTGAATACTCCAACATACAAGGACCTTTCTCTACCGTTTTACGTGTTTCATGCTTTTGCTTTCTTTATGCGAAGAGTGCAATCTACTAAATTGTTGACGCTCTACAATTTGGAAATTGAAACTCTTTCTTTATCTAGTATAGTTCAAAAGTTAGTTTTCGTTGTTTCTCTGTGCTTACACTTGGGGCGCTGTGAATACTTTTATTCAATCGGGCACGGCCACTTTCCTATAGAAAGATCTGACTTTTATGGTTCTGGCACCTTTTGTGCTAAAGTTATTCGACTGTTTCGAGAACTTCCACTAAACTCTGTATACGAGTTTTTAATGTATCTATAAAAATCTTTGAATAAGAACTTTGGCACATAATTTTTTATAATCGATATATTAAGGATTTAGCTATATTAGAGTCGATTCGGAATTTTATTATCACTCCATGAGGTTCCCTAGTAAGGATATGTTATGAAAACTTCCGGTTTAAATGTTAACTTTAAATTCTTCTTTTCATAACTAATCATGTCCAACTTATTTCTTTTCAATCCAAAAACTAGCGAGTTTCAAAAATTACGACGATAGCTCTTTTTTTATTCCTTTTTTTTCCTCTTCTTGAAATTTTATACCACAAGTGGAAAAAATTTTTATATGAATTTCTGGGCGTGTTTCAACTGACAAACAGTTTATTCAAAGGCTATGCAAATAAACAAGGAGAATAGTTATTAAATAGAAATTTGCACGCAGCCTGCTAATAATAGTTTAACCGCGACAGATCTCTTCGATACTCTATACTAATAATTTATTACATTTACTATATATATATTCCTTATCTATAAGCATATACAGCGTCTAATAATTGCCAAAAGTTAGAATCGCATTAATATAACCCAAATTTTGACGAACGTAGATTAATGAACACCGTAAATATGGCAGGAGTCATTAGAGCAAAATTATATTAAAATTCAGCGTTCGGCGGCTTTTCTTAATTATCAAAGGAACACAGACCTTATAATAAGCATTTTCTGAAATTACGCTGTAATTAAAATTTTCTGATTAATGAGTGACATTTGGAATCGCGTAGAATCTTATAAAAAACATGAAACCTAAAATACATGATTATTAATGGAAATTTTCAGACAGAGGAGAAGGATAATTTGCAATCGATATGAGCACTTTTCGAGTTTTGCTTTCTCCTCTAACCTTAAAAATTCTCTTTCTTCCCAAGAATGATAGGTTTCCCTACATCTTCATTGATCGTATTGTTAAGAGATTTCTCCGGCTTCTGCTCGAGCTTGAATTGAATTTGACAGGATTCTCACGTTCCCTAATTGAAAGGAAGCTTTAGAAGTTTTTAATTACGTATCATCCGTTGTGCAACAAACTCTTCAATTAATAGCGAGAAAAAAAACAAAAAACAACGCCGCCTCTCAACTTGTATTTCATATCAAAGACAAAATAAGTTAGACGAAATATAATGACTGAAAAATAAATAACACACCAACAACAACATCAAAAGTTAAATTCAAAATATCACTTTACCGTACATTCTCAAAGGGAAAAGGAGAATTCGCTACCTATCCTTAAGAAAGATGTTAAAGTTTACCGACTCCGAACTCTGCAAGATATTATACTTTAAACGACAGCTTTCTTAATGTCTTTTGTCTTCAGAAAGTGCATTCAAGACAAAATTTTCTACATTTATTTCAGCGCACGAAGAAATTTCGTAATGCTTAAATCAGCTTTTAATGACCGACAGACTAATCGGCTGCTTCTGCTTGCTTTTATTATTTAGCGGTTTCTATTCGCAATGGGCAGTTTCTTAAATATTATTAAAGGATGACTTGAAATTATTCTAAGTTAAAAATTTCTGCTTGATCTAAATTAATACGTTCCCTATTCTTCTTAAACTCTACTTCGTGATTAAGGAGCATAAATCGTTTGCGGTAGTGGGTATGCCTAATAGAAATCTACCAACTGAAAATTTAGGTACAAACCGAGTTTGAACTTGTCAAAAGATGACTTTTCCCCATTTAAAATAATTATTTTTTTCCCTTAGGTCAATAATGCCTGTGTTTTTGGCGCTACTTATCAAAATTCGAATACCATCCAAGCGCCACTTTAAAAATCGAATTTAAATCTTACAAATATGCAAAGATACACCATTGGAAAGAGGCGGCTCCAGGTTTTTGCGTTTTTAGTCGGATTTCTGCTATTAGTAGAGTACTCCTGTGAGAGGTTGTAAAAAATCGTCTATTCAAATAACTGAATAGGATGCAGCGGTATTTGTCGTTAGGGCCCATTTCTAAAATTTCCTGAACAGGTATAACGCAAAAATGGAAAAGAGAGTATGCTGCAAAATGTTGAATTTTACGAGTTCATCCATTATAGAAAGTTACGCTAAAAGTAATTATACATAAATAAACCTCCCCCCCCCCGTCCTTTAAATGAAGAAACTGTTGTTTATCTTAATAGTGAAAAGTGAATTATTCTCTACTTATAACAAAAATTATAAAATATTTTTTTCAGAAATAAATTCGTTTTCAAATTTTAGTTATTTCCCATATTATATATGAAATTTCTATTTTATAAATATTCTTATTTTCATTAATGTTACTTTGTTGCGTTCCACATTTTTATTAAGAACTTTCTGCCTCTGAAATGTTTAGCTAATTTTTAAGCAGATACCTTAAAACTGTCTTCAAAGCTCAATTTTGAAAGGGAAGAAAGTCATTTTAGTGAAAGACAATGTAATTTTAACTTACTTGCTAACTCCAATTTTGCCAAAGGTTTTGGTCCTGGAAATCTCGGGCCTGATACAGGCTCGTTCTTTTCTCTGTTCTGGCTGTCTCATCCAATCGTCCCAATAGCTAAAGAGTCAAAAGAAAAATAAACAAACAGAAATTTAAATAAAATTTCTTATGAATAAATAATAAATGAATAAATAATAATGAATTGCCGAAATTATATAAAAAAACAAACCCTCAATATCTAAACAAAATAATCATCTCTAAAATAAGGGAAGAAGGTTCCAACAAAAACCTCACATTCTTTCTTTACATATAAGTATCTCACATTATAATATTTTACAGTGTTCGAGAAAATGGTAATAAATCGAAAGCAGGCGAAGTTTGAAAAATACTTCTAATATCACTATCAGTAAAGATGATAATTTAGATCCGAATCTCTTTATTTATAGAAGTAATCGAATTATACAGTATTGGCAACTAAATTAATGTCCAACAAGAGATAACAGCTGAAAATGATCTATTAGATATTGACAGGCTACCAATTTATTAACGCTATTGCATTCATTAAGGCACTCACTCCAACCGCATCCTTGCTAGAGTATTATTATACAGGGTGCAATATGAAGATTCGCCACATTTCAATCGTAAATAGCTCGGCAACCGTTGGTCGCAAGTCAATGAACCGCATACCATTTGAAAAAGGGGAACATCAAGGTTTGTTCAATGCCGATAGAGATCTCTAGGGTGCATCTGGAAGACGTAGGGAGGTCTCGTCAGTTACTGTGCAGATGGCGAAAGCACAACGCAAAGCCTTTTTGTGGCCACCTCGATCCCCAAACCTCACGGTTTGTGACTTCTACTTGTGGGGATACACATAAGACCGTATTTTTGTGCCCCCTCTCCAGCAAATCTGGAGTAGCTAAGAACTCGAATAACAGCCGCCACTCGTGAAGTGAATCCAGATATGGTTCAACAGTAAGGGAGGAATTTGAGTATATCGGCTAGATGAGTGCAGTGTGTTGAAGCAAGAGTAGGACACATCGAACACTTAAGATTATTACAAACATTTCAATATGTCGTCCATCTCTGTATCTTCATTTGTTAAAAACAATATAGATTTTTGAACTGTGATGAACCTTTCTGTTACACTCTGTATTAAGTTAAAACATTTTTAATATTAATCACTAAGTATAAAAAAGAAATAATTATGTTTTTCGACTAATTTTATCGAAAACATTGTGCTTTATTAATATTTATTCGAAGACATACGATCCAAAAATTGTAAAAAAAATTCAATCACAAGGAGGTATTCTCGATGTAAAAAATATATTTCGATTTAAACTGTGAATTTAAGGAAATTCAACCAATTTATATTATATAGTTCTTTAAAAAGAAAAATATTTTTAAAAATATTTATAAATATAAATAAGTGTTTTTGACGGAGCGATAATAAGCGCTGATTTTTAAGGCTATTTTCTTGCCTTCGTATTGCGCAGTGAAAGCCAACCACCGATTTTCTGGCGGAGCTTTCGCTAAACTCATGAAAATGCTAGAAAATGTAGGATTTGTATTAGAAAGCTGACATTAAGGATATCAATTTTTTCCCTTTAAATGAAAAAGGGAAAAAGTTTCTCTTTCTCTCTCTCGGTCTTTCTCTT
Source organism: Rhysida immarginata (assembly GCA_023313115.1). Lineage (NCBI taxonomy): Eukaryota > Metazoa > Arthropoda > Chilopoda > Scolopendromorpha > Scolopendridae > Rhysida > Rhysida immarginata. Next base: position 11,752,770 of record JAHWFO010001556.1, on the reverse strand, counting down.
TTTTTTTAAGCGTAAGAATCTTTACCTTTCTTTTAACTCCAATATTAATATACGAGGGGAGATCAAAAAGTAAGTTGAACTAACTCGCCGCAGGAGCGCGCTGTGTGTCGCAATCTTGGGCACAGCGGAGAAAGGGACATTAACTGCGCAGACGTCGGATAGGACGGTTGCTGTGGTTTCCCGTCGTGTTTTGTGTGACTAGCGGGCTAAAAGCAATGGCGCGTCTACTGGATGTCCACTCCAAACTTGAGGTGCGAGCAGCAATCCGATTTCTATGGGCCAAATGGGTGAATTGCACGGACATTCATCGTGAAATCACTGCTGTATATGGAAATTGAGCGCCGGTGTGATTTTGTTGCACGATAACGCAACACCTCACAAGGCCCGCCAAACGTGCGAACTGCTGCAGCGATTCAAGTGGGAGGTTTGGCAACATCCTCCATACAGTCCCGACTTAGCGCCATGCAACTTTCATCTTTTCGGTAAGCTCAAAACGGAACTCGGTGGACAACGATTTCGAAACGATGAGGAGGTGAAAGCGGCTGTCACCATGTGGTTACAAAACGTTGGAGGAGATTTCTATGCATCCGGAATCGAAAAGTTGGTTGATCGTTCGGATAAATGTTTAGGGTCTCTTGGGGACTATGTGGAAAAGTGAACCTACATTGTATGCTGCTATAGCCGTATTGCTTTTGTATAGGTGGTGTAATAAATGGCTATACCGTGGAAGTGAAACTTACTTTTTGATCTCCTCTCGTACAAGAAAAGTTTAACTGTTCTCTTTTACAATAATCTAGCTGAGATGCCAGTCTTCGCCGAGTTTTTCAAGGCAAAACGAAGGCGGGGTATCGATATCTATCTACTCTAAATATATACAAATGTTGTTTAAGGTTTGATACTGGGACTTGTTAATTGTCATTGCATAAGCTGGGCGAACGGGAAATTTTCGACGTTTGAACTCCACAAAATGATCAGTTGCCTGTAACGAATTGCCTGGTTTATCCACGCTGAGTTTTGTAGCTTGTATTGAACCTGATTATTCCGAATTGGCTGTTGTATTGTTTAATACCCAAAAGGTTCAACCTAATGACCGTCGACCCTACAATTTACTGACAACTTCGGATGTTACGTGTTTTTTTTTTTACCCAGTAGGGAGTCAGTGCCTTTGGTGATATTATTTGCGTCAGCGCACAGAAAGTAGAGTTCGTCGGATTTTATAAAATCGCCCATGATATGATATATGATATATAATAAAAATCGTACCTTTGAAAAATCAATAAAAACTAAAACGGGCAGCGATAGAAATACACCGTTTGTTGCAATATGCTTGGGACAACAGTAAATTTTCAGGCAGACAAACTTTCGAAATTAGTTCACGGTGTATTTCTATCGCTGCCCGTTTAGATTTTTCAAATATACCGGTCATTTTTGAAACGCCCGGTATGTATTAGCACAAGCACCCGGCGTTGCCTGAGATAATTACAGTTGTAGGCTAAACAGAACAACCTCACGAAGTTAAATAATAAATTTGTTTTCAGTAATTCTACAATTTCCGTCTATAAACGAAGCAGTTGTTCAGATGTTTCCGATGCCCGGATAACTTTTTGTCATCTCTGCCCAATACTCATTCATTTCTTCGCTGGCATTTCGATAGATATGAATTATTGTTATAATCCTTTGAAAGATTTTTATAGGACATAACACCATATGGTTGTTGGTTTGAAGAGTTGAGTTCATGTATGTTTTGTTATCGGTTATGTCGTCAACTGTCGTTCGAACGAAGGGACTGCGTCCTCTGTCATCTTTCACTCTTTCTGAATCGTCTCCTAACTCTCCATTATCTCCAGTTGCTGATCATTATTAAATATTTCCAAGAAAATGTTAACTTCTAAGAAAAGCCCGAACAACAGGAATTCTACGTATTGTCACAAATTCAATTTTGTTTTATAATTCTCAGAGGTGGGATGGAACCATCATTCTTAACGAACCTACTTATATTGCACACTTTGCCCGGGACTTTACTTACCCTCTTGTAGTTCTGTCTCAGATTAAAATGTTATCCATCTTCACCCCCAGGGAGCATCAGTGGATACTTTAGACCTATCTTTTAAAATTTCCCTTGTCCTTGACGTAGAAGCTCTTATACCCTCCTGCTCTGTGTTCAGATGTTTCCAATGCCCGGATAGTTTATCTTTCTGCTGCAAATTTCACTGATCAATACTCGTTCTTTCTCTTTTTTTGCCAAACACACAAATTTTCGCCAGTCGTCTGGACGTTTTTAGGGAGCTCAAGGGAGACCCGTGTGATTCGTTAGCCTCCTCGATAAACATTGCCTTATCTATGTCCTGTCATTGCATAATCATATTTATGCTCGTTGTTAATAATTCGTTACTCCCCTCCCTAAAAGAGGTTAATATGGTTAATTATGTAGTGCCACACCAGTTAATGTGTCAACTATACAGTGCAACACCAGTTAATGTGTTAACAAACTTTCAACCCCCCTTTCTTCCCCTTAGGGGTTGAATTTCGAAAAACCCCTTCTTAGTGCTCACTTACAATTTCTAAAGAACCTCTCTACAAAACTTCTAGTTTCTAGGCCTTATGGTTTGGGCTGTGCGTTGACCACTCACTCACTCAGTTTCTTCTTTAATATATATAGACTAGGTGATATGCCCGGCGTTGCTCGGTCTGTTTATTTGATGAAATTTTGACGGAATTTCCCTTGCGCCATCTCTTGAGGAAACAAACAAACATAAATCAAGATATATTATATTTATCTCCACCCCCTCCCTTTGGGGACATGTAAACCTTACTCTGAACCTAATGAACGTATGGCGCGAATATGAGCTCAATAGGATAAGTGGTTCAAAAGTTTTTAGAACATTTACAGACACACCCTGAACCTGAATTTTTATATATAAAGATATAGATGAAAAAATACAGGATTAATTATAAATACGTGAAACATTTCAAAAATTCATAAAAAGTAAACTAAGCAACGGATCAAAGTAAATCTAACGGCATTAGAGAGGTAAATTCTTCAAGTTAAAAAAAACAAAACCCCGCGCGCATAGTTGCCGGTGATACGGTTGTGAAAATCCAGTATGTTACCGTGCACAAAGACAGTGTCCTTGATGAAGCCCACAAGCAGAATCACACGGGGTTAAATCCGGGAATCGGGGTGGCTATCCCATTAACGCAGCATCTTCTTTCCCTTTGCGTCCTATTCTGAACGCCATATTTGCTACTGTACCTCCTAACGGCAAATTGTGGCAAATTAGTACCCTCTATTATCTAATTACGAAAACTGGAATAACACAAAAAGATCGTTTTTTCAAATTTCATGGATATTTTTCCATATTTTACAAAAGATTTTAAAAATATAGTTTTTTATATCATAAGAGAATTTCCATGAAATAAAGCGAATGAATACTTCCGTGAACAAAAAAAAAATAAATAAAAATAAAAAAATAAAAATAAAAATTAAAAAAAAACTAAAAAAACCCCACTGATATAACATTCGATAAAATATACTCGTGACAAGGGCAGAAGAAAGTGTAGATACTCACTTTCAAAATCATTAATCAATTTCAAAAAAGTTTAAACCGAAAGGCGAGCTTCAAATTGATGCGGACTTTTCTAGAGGTACGCCATCCAACTGTTGCTTAATCTGAATACTTGATTAACTTTTGTCTGTTCCAATGATTCCTTTTTAAGGATACATGTAACTTCAAGCACTTTTGATATGTACCCTATTAACGCTTATATCCTACACACTGCACATTACACAATAAGGAACGATCTTTCAACACTGATTAATGCAAATTTGTTTTAATGTACTTTTAGCATGGAAATAAAAGAAAGGAGTTTTTAGTTCTATAATAATTTAAAATATCGCTATTTAAGAGAGTTGCATCACCTTAAAGAAAGGATCTTCAAAATTTCTAAATATTCAATAATATAATTCATTTGAAGACAAACATAAAGCAGAATTTGAAGAGAAAAATTCATAAATGAAGCTAATAAACAAAAATAATAAAATCTTTTGTAGAGTTTCGCATTTATTTCATTTAATTCAATAAAGGCAACTGATACAGACAGGAGAACGTGTCTCGCATTAAAAGAACTGCGGCATTGCCATTGCTTTCCTAGAAGTTGATAGAATTCGATCGTAGAAGATGGGGAGGGAGGGGGGTTGGGAGGGGTAGGAAAAAAAATGGCGAATAGAAAGAAAGACGTTCAATATCGATGTGAATAAATATCGCAGGTGAATGCACAAAACCATACATTAAACAGCGCAGTCCTCAGTGTTTTCCCTCCTCTTCTTTCCAGCAGAGGATTCCGCCTTAACTGCATCCGATGGAGACAGAATATCGAGGAAGGGAAAACGCTTTGCCATCGACGATCGATAAAAATTCATCATCAGATGTGATAAAATTTTTAGAGGAAATACATTAAAATGCTCCAAATCCATCGTTCTCTGCTCCCTCCCCTCCATGACTAAACATAAAGTACGCTTTTTAACACACATCTATGCGGGTTTCATAAAAAGTGTTTTAAAGTGATTCCGAGGAAAAATGCATCTACAACAGGTGGAGTGCAACTGTTGTATTCAATAAAAACGCTGATTTTATTTAATTTTGATAAAGCTTATGAAGTATTACACTTGTTTAAACATGGATAGGATGATTCAAAACTTATGTTACAGAAAAATATGGTAAATAGAGGGTCTAAACAAACATTTTTACTAGTACCCTTCATCTACCATATTCTTCTATAAGTTCTGAATCACTCCGTATATATAAGAGAAACACCTAAAAATACGACATTATACGAAAAAAACGAAGATAACCCCAGGGGACTAAAATGTATGTGTCCAATGCTATTATACAGCAACACTTGCAATAGGATACTCAATATTAATGATTTTCAATTGCCGTAGGCAACATGGAAACGAGTCGATTTTTGCCTTGTATTTTCAGAGTATTTAAACAATGACTGAATGATGCCAGATTCTCTTCAAAATTAGAAATAGATCGATAAAATCGATTTGGGTCACTTTTTCAACAAGTTAAAACAACAAATCCTCTCAGATGAAACTGTCCATATATCAATATGGTAATCCCGGGAAATAAAAAGACAAAACAAAAAACAAAACCCCACTTTTCTTTTCTAAAGCTGAAACAAATTTATAGATATTTCCATTAATGAATCTCATGATTAGAGTAATTCAAGCATATTAATGTATTCAGAATATTTCAAGAAGTTCTTTATAGCCAGACAACTTGAGAGAGTGTACATGGAAGAAAATACGAATGGAGAAAAAAATAACATCGTCACGACTGCAAACCTTTTGTCTTTTTTTATGTCTCTCGAGTCGAGTTTCTGGCTGCGATGTCATTTTTCCCGTCATTTTTTTTCTTTTTACGTGAAATTCCTGAGACCTGTCTATTAAGTGCTTCAAAATGCGCCCATCGGGGCAAAAGTGAAAAACCACAGAACTTTTATTGTCTAATAATGATGTTAAGTTTTTAAATAGTTTGGAGAACATGCAACTGTTTTTAATTAAATTAAGCCTATGAATTGCAAATTCGTTGTTTATGATAAAGATTTTCCCCGATGTACTATTTTCGGCTTTTAAAGCCTGTCTCTCCATTACGGTAGGGAAAAAAATTACCCATTAAGCTTAAGGAAATGAAAGTGCACGGAATGAATTCTGAAAATGCGTTCGAAAGGGTGCAACCAATTGAAGCCTAGCATAAGCCTTAAGAGAAACCTTTGTGTTGAATTTTAATTAAACCAGTTGAATCACGATGGATGGGAAAAACAGAACAAGGAAACGTATTTTTTTTTCCCAGGAAGGTCATTTTTTTGGCGGATTGAGTGGAAGACTACCTTTAAGGAAAACCAAATATTACTGAAAAAATACTATTTTTTCAAACTCAAAAGAAATACATACAGTGATTCTACGGCATTTTCAGTTACATTTGAACTCGTATCAAACAATCGTAAAACTCCATGGATATGGAAATACAATACATCGATTAATAGCATACTTCTTAGTAAACGAATACTACACGGCTTAAAAGAATTATAGAACGCCTATGTTATTTAAATGAAGGAAAATATCCGTATTACCCCATGAACACATGAAGCGGTCTCAATTTATTCAACAAATAAACAAGTGTATGGCTTAGTTTCCCAAGTATCTTTCGAAAAAACAAATAACAGAGATAACCCCTGGTGAAACTAAAGTGAGAAAACTGTTCTCAAGAAGGGGTTTCAAGACATCTCTAGATACACGTCTCCCTAGAAGTGTTCTCTAGTAACGTGTATTCCCTCCACGAGCTCGAAGGACCTATGCGCATGTGCGATGCATGCTCCGCACAAGTCTGCTTGAGGAATGTTCTCCCATTCTTCAATGAGGATCTGCGAAAGGTCGCACAGTGATTCTGGACTTGTTGGACGTTGCCTTATGCGGCTTTCAAGCATGTCCCACACATTAATGTCCGGACTCATTGCTGGCCACTCCAATGTTGGAATGTTCCGTTCTTGGAGAAATTCCTGAGTGGCACGTGCCGTATGCGGACGAGCATTATCCTGCATAAGAATTTAGAAATAACAGACGGGATTAGTTTATTTTTAATTTAATCATTAGATAGTTAATTTACATAATGAGTTAACAAAATCATTATTTATTATTCCTCAAGGAAATAAACATATATTAAAGTTAGTAAAAAAAACTGAAAAAAGACTCTAATAACACTGAAACCTGCACCTTTCGAACGGGGATTACAAAATTACGAAAATAAAAAAAAAGAGTTTAATTAAAATTATTAATTTTCGAAACATTATTTTGTGGACATCAAGCAAATTAATTACGGAAGAAGTCATTAAAGCGATAGTTTCATATATTAAATGTCAAACGAACAGACTCCGAATAACTTTTTCATGAAGTTAAAAGCTAGAATTTGAAACACAGTTCAAAAACCACGCAAGACCATGTAATATTTATCAAAATTCTACAAAAGTACACTTTTCTAGCGTCACTTTGCCTGAATTCTATCGCGACTCGCAGAAGTTAATTTCTAAAATCGACTTTCTCAACAGATATAACATTTGCCGCTTCAAGGCATTATTCTTAAACATCTTACCATTACGAACAGGAGCAAATTAAATTTTTTAATGGCCATTAACGTAGGAGCGCATCTTCGCTTTAATGTCGTTACCTGCCTGAATCGTAATAAAAACCGTTTAAAATAAATTCACATTTTTACGTCTCACGAGATAACGAGATTGGATTTATGAAATACCCAAGCTTAACATATACAAAACGCGATTAATAAGGAGGAGCAGAAGGCAGACGGAGAAACCGCTTCTGTTATTCCAAATCGGCTTTTGTAATCTTGAGTCGCAATATTTCCACTCCTTCACTCACTCTTCTCCCCTCCCCACCTCTCCGATTCCAGTTGCCTATCTTTTCAATACATTGCCGTTATCGGAGTGGCATCGGGTGCTTCTGCACTCAAGTAGTCCTATCTTCCAGAGAAAATGGCTGCTGCTGAATTTTATCTCCGGAATTATTTCGTGGCCCCCGTTCCCCGCCAGCGACCCCTTACTGCTTGCACGTACTCGGAAACGAGAACGTTTCCAGTAATTACAGAAGAGGAAGGAGAAATAGGGGAGGAAAAGAGGAAGAGACGAAAGGAGAAAGGGAGAGAAAAGAGACCATTTCTCGGCATCCCCCTTGTGAAGTCAGGAATGCGAGATGCAACAGCGCGGTTTTTGGAATAATTGGATAATGGGAGCATTGCGAAAGAATGCGGATCAAGGGAGTTGACAAGCACCACCGTCTTTACCTTAAGGAGGGGGCTCATCGCAACGACTCAAAAAGAAACCTGAACCACGCTCGGCGATGCTCAAAACGTGTACTGTATGCCTATGAAATGACAACTGCGGAGAAAATATGCCGGGAAAAGGAAGACGAAGACAGACAGTTTATTATTGCTACTATTATCCCAACAAATATGGGAAAAGTGGATCGAGGGGATGTAGTGGGCCACCGTTTTGCAAACTGTATGAAAAAAACGAGATATGCCGAGTGAAAAGAGAAAAATAAAATGCGTCAAGCTAAGTAAAAATGTAGATGGGATAATGAAAGTGTGAATACTAAATAGTGTGAATAACTTATAACAATCATTTATTCTATTATTAATTTTTAACAAATAACACTAACAAATATTAAAATTGTAAATTGTATCCAAAATACAGAAAATTATTAAAATTTCTATATAAACTGTGTGTGAAAATTTGTAAAGCCAATGAAAAATATAGTAATTCTGGCTAATCATCGAAATAAATTTTCCAAGATTATTTACGGGAACATTCCCATCAATTTCACGAATAGAGATTTTCTTCCAGTTTGTGACTGCTTCTGCCCATCGTTTTCAAAACTCTCCCCAAGAATAGCAAGCACAACATCATTTTGATAACAAATGAGATAAGGTGTTGCTAGTAATACTAAGTGAGCTGATTACAAATATGCAAACCAATCACGTATCATGTCAGGTTTTAGTGTAACTTCGGTTTTTGATTTTAGCTAAACATACCGACTTCATCAGAGAAGCGTGGAGATCATTCAAGCAAGTTTATACAGGGTTTTTGGGTAACACAAAGGCAGAGAACTACAAAGACATTGTAAACAAAACTCATTGCAGACTATTAGGCTATTTATCTTTATTTGGTTTTAATTCAATTGTGTCATTATATTCTACCTATTTTATTTTGTTACGTTGCATTTTTACCAGATATTTTATCAGGCTGTTGGTGCTCGAATGTAACTCAAGATCCACTGTTAGCGATGAACATGGTGAGTGTTTTCACCAAGACATTTCAGTCATGGAGCAGCGCTACAATGGCAAGTACACGCCTTCTACGATGGATGACTTTTGCTGGTTTCTCCAGCGTGAGGGCACTGGATCATACATGCGAAGATCTAGGCGAAGTCATTTCCCAATGCCGAGCTCCAGTCAATAGTTAGAGGCATGTGTAGCAGTGATGTTTTAAACTAATTTGCCACATACATGCATACTGTAAAATTCGCAATTGCGTACATTTACATTTAATTCGTACATTGCCGTTGACAACGAGACCCCTGAAGCAATTTGAAATTGAGCAGAGTGGGGAGGAAAGTTGGACGCTCTTCGCTTATGTGAAGTGAGCCACGAAGAAACAATTTCTCTCTCTCTCTCTCCCTTCTCACCCAATTTCATCAATGGACTGGCCGCTTCAGGGGTCTCGTAGTCAACGATCTAGACTGGACAATCCTGAAAATAATCACTAGCTTATAACAAAGTAACCTGACGTGCTAGTTAGCATCGGAATAAATTTCTACGATCAGTAGAGTGTATTCTATAAGGTAGAGACACTGGCATTTTTGTTATAAAAAATAATTTTTTTTGTTGCACAGTGTAATAATAACTCAATGTAGTAAAACTAAAGTGTTAACGGCAGTTTCTAAGTTTTTACCATTTCTTCAGCTTAATCATCTATATCAAGAATAAGGGCGTAAATTACGCTCGTTTTCCGTTCTCCAATGCAGAAATTATTCAGCTGATGTCTGTCGAATAAAGGTTATACTTTACAATATAAGATAAGGAAGATCTTTGCTGTACTTTGTTAAAGCTAATTCCTATCATATTTTTCTATAATTTTATAGACTATAAAGAACAAGAGCTCGAGTAAGGTCTGTCACAAAAACAGAGATACAACTGTTATTTGAAAAAAAATAGCATAGAGTCACTGCAATCGATTATCCATTTTTTACTTAATTCGGTATCATATAATTAAGAAATCCCTATAATAATGATGATTGTGGACCATAAATATTAATTAAAAATTTAGAACAAATAGTTCTACTGTCCCATGAATATAGAGACCCCCCCCCCCAATACTGAAATGAAATCAGCCTGAAGCAAAAAAGTAATTGCATATAGTCAATTAAATAAGAATTATTCCTCTTTTGTGATGAGAAGAGATATTTGACAGTGTTAGCAGTGATATACAATGCTGCATGCAGCAGAAATTCGCGAGTGAAGTTTGGCGTTTGAAAGACGAAGGAAAAACTGTAAAAGACTGTAAAAAGCATCTGTCTATAGAATAATTTCTAAAGGACGAACAAGTAACACCAGGAAACGGAGATCTTGAACATATAAGAGGACCACAGATCGGGAAGTTCGGAGAATTCTGACACTTGCAACGAAGGACCATCGCATTCTCCGAAAAATATCCTCTGAAATAGGAAGTGCTCCTTCAAAATCAAACATTCATCGTCGACTACAAAATAATTCTAATGGAAAAATGGTCAAGAAGCCACATCTGACACCTCAACTTGTTTCTGCAAAACTGTAAAGGACTAGAAAAGACATGCCTCGGGACGATGAATGTCTGTCTGCTATCTTCAGCGATGAAAAAATAAAATGGTTAGATTTAGGTTTATTAGAATTTTTGGCGTCGACTATTAAGGTCATTTTGCGCCTTATCCAAGTTATATCTGTACGCAGCCCAGAACAAACACAAACATCCATGCTCGCGGCGGGATTCGAACCCACGACCAGTTGGACTCGAGAACTAGAAAGCCTACGCCCTAGCCCTCTCGGCCACCTGGCCGGCGAGAAAAAAAAAATGGAATCTAGAATGCCCAGATGAGAATTCCCAGTATTGGCATGATCTTCGACATGACTTTCTTTAGCAGGGATGCTGGTGGCGGTTCTGTGATGGTTTCATGAGGCTTTGCGTTTAATGGCACTACAAGCATATCCATTCTCAAAGGGAAACAAACTTCTATATTGTACCAGAACACACAGGAAGATAATCTTTTGCAATTTTTTTACACTCTTTCTGGCGGAAACGTAGTGTTTCAACACAACAATGCGCCAATTTACACATCCAGATCGACAAAAAATGGCTAAATAACCACCACTTTCATGTAATTCAATGACCAGTAAAAAGACCCGATCTGAACTTCATAGAAAACCTATGAGGTTTCATGACTCATAACGTATTTGCAGATTTAGCCGCAGGAGAGCGTCCATAACGAAAACACGGCGTACACAAAGTTTTCTGCGTGTTAAAATTTCTATGCGGTCACCTGACAAATTAATCCCATGTGATATCTTCTTATGGGGTTACGTCCACGATCATGTATTCGTGCTCCCTTTGCGACCGTCGCTGGTATCGACCGTCAGACATGTATGGACTTATGGAACACCTGTAAGGTACATACAAAACTTGGAGATTTTTTATTCGTTTCCGCTATGTCTATCATGGTTACTGTTCTATCGACTTCCGAATCACCCTGTATAAATCCTTAATATAAGAAAGTTAATTTTTCTAAAAATATTTTGCTTTCTGTATTTAACACCCTTATTTCGGAGATCTCCTCAATTCATATTTTTCGTTTAGAAGAGTGGATTGAACGAGAGGCAATCACGTTTATAACCTTTAAATTTCCCGAATTAAGCTCCTAAAATAAGCAGCCTCGTCTTAACTCGTATTTCAGCGAGAAGATCAATTTAACCACGAAGATCAATACTGGCTTTTACATTTTCTGTATGAATCATCATCATAAAGCTTTTTAACTTCGGCAGCGTTAAACCTGTTTCAAAATGACATTTATCCTGCGGAAAGATAAATTTCGTCTAGTTTACGGAAAAATTTCTGCATCGTATGACCATTTCGCATGAATAGCGGAAAAAGAAGTATATAATAAAATCTAGAAATGGACTAAGCGCTTATTAGGAAAAACTCGGCATGGTTTAAAAATAAACCCAGAGCAATTAATGTAAAGGAAAATTTATAATAAATTTGGACTTATATTTACTAACGTTATTATTAGGTACGGGAGATTATTAGTTACGAAACGCTGAAGCAAAGAAAAGGAACATAAACTCAAATCTTGTAAAGCTTTTTTCATCGAAGTATGCACCTCTTTGCTAATTTGGTATCGCTTCCGAGACATCTATAAGGTACCAGTGAGGAAGAGAAATCGCCGTGAAACAAATAACGCAGATAGTTACAACTACTTTCAAAAACCTAAGCGTAAAAAGAGAAGATTCCCAGAATGACCCGAAGGCTCAATTTACCGAGATCGCCTGTGCGCAGGCGTCATCTCTCAACGGGGGGAACGAAGACGCACGCGCATTTTAGCATCATCTGAATAGTACGGTACTAGTAACCGTCAGTTGAAGATAATTAAAAGACGCTTCTTTCCGCCTCCCCCTCACCCCCACGAGCGCGCACGTTCTCTCGCTCGTTCGCTCGCTTTGCTAATGCCTCGCCCAAGAGAAAAGAGCTGGGGCTTCCGCCTCCCCTTAATTGATTCGGGGCGGCGTGCCTGAGACCTTTTCAAATTCAAACGAGGAAAGTTTCTGTTTGTTTTCTCCCACAGCTTCGCGTCAATTTATCAGCAAATCTGCGAAGAGAGAGGCGCGACACAAGAAACTCATTTATTTGTCAATAAGGGTCTTCCCCAGAATGGAAATTCAACGACGACGTTATTATAAGCGCCCGTCAAGTCAATATTTATGTCCGACAGTCTACAAAAATAAAGAAAAAAATCGCCTGGGGTTTTATCCTCAAATTTTGTGGTTTTAAACAAATAACGTGGATATCGTGAACGCAAATCCGAAAGAAAGAGATGAAGCCGTGAATCAGAGCGGATCAGGGAAACAACTCACGTGCGTATATTCTCTTATGGCCATATAAAATATTAAATATAGAATTTACCTTGCACCATGTTTATATAAATAACTGAAGTTAAATACAAATTGGGGATATTTTTCTTTTAAAGTTATAATACAGATTGACACGAAAGAAGGCCTACAGGGTAAACGGATGCAAGTGCTCTCGGGCTATTAAAAACTCCTTGAGGACAAGCATAAAGAAAAGAGGGTGAAGAAAAATTCTCTCGCATCCTCGTCAGGCTTGGAGCTGCAATCATTCAAATCGTAAAAACTTGTAAAGAAGACTAAGCGATCTTAGATATCACGATGTAGAGAAACGATATTAAGAAAACTGTAAAAACAGAAAGCAATAAGTAAAGCATAACTTTGCATCAAAAAGGCAACGGTTCCATTTTTAAACTAAAATGTTTATTTTGACGAAGTCTTTACAAACTTTATTAAAAAACAGTATATATTCAAGAATTATAAAGCAACCACATATGCATTCAGAGACTTAGCATAGCACTGCGCTAACTGGAAATTAGGACAGCCCTGATCAACAAATAAAAAAAAAATGTAGGGCAACTTTCATTCGCTCCTTTGCCAGCGGAACTTTCCTGTGCTTTGTAGCATAGAAAGTAACGCAATTGTGACACGCGAAAGCGTTTCTAGTTGAATCTACCGAGCTTTCCGGAAGCAAGCGAAAAATGATGTCGACGCTCCTGGCGCGGAATCGCAAAATCTATACCATACGTTGACGGGATGCAGTTTTGGCATGACGACTCTTGTGAAACAATAACGAACCACAAGAGCGAATTTGAAATCATGGTGCCGCGTCTCTCTATTTTTACTTATATTCAACTTTAATATCTAAAAACTTATATTGATCAGAAAGTATCAACCTAACAATAAGTTTGAAATGGCTAAGGGATGTAATTTATCATTGTAATAACCTTTCTTTTGCGACGGTGAATGAGTAAGTAAGGTAACAAGATCCCAAATAGGAGCTAGCTGAGCCACTAATTTCGAGATTACAGTGATCTCGAAGATAGAGGCTGAGCACTTGCTTCGCCGCATATAACTCAAACGCTTCATCATTTAACATTGGAATGCTTAATATGATCAGACTTCAGCGCTTTAAGGACGCATCACCTAGTTAAGGTATAAAGTGCTATATAATGTAACGGAAAGAGACGTGAATTTGATGGACTGAGTTCGAAAATGATAGGACAAAAACAGATTTTAAAAAAATCGTGAGATTCTGTGGTTTTAAACAAAGTAACGTGGACAACATAAAAGCAAATCTGAAAGAAAGAGATGAAGCCATTAATCAAAGCGGACGAGGTAAACAACTGATATGCGTAAATTCTCATTTGCCCTGAAGAAGCCGGGATTACATGGCGAAACCCATCGGAAAGAATATTTCCGTCATCGTGTATTGTAAGGGATCAATAAATTTTATTCGTAAAAGCAATAGAAATACCCTCTTTTTCCACAATGATAGTTTTGCAATCATCATTTTGGTTTCATCATTTTATTTAGTAGTGTATGCGATTGTAGCCGTAAACGAGGCGATGGTCTCCGTAGTAAAGGCCGTGCTGTCCATGGCAGAAGCAATGTACGAGGGAGAAGCAGTCGTACCAGAGCCCAGGGAGTGGCTACATTGCTACACGCAGCAAATGTGAGCTCATGATGATTGTCTGTGATTTCTGCCGTTAAATAAAACAATGAAAACGCGACGTGTCCTTCTGAAAGAATTAAATTTTAATTATTTTGATTTGTTAATTTTTAGATTTTCATAGCAGAAATAGTAATATGTTTATTTTATGAAGAGGGCTTATTTTCACTCTATCCTCCTCTAAAAGTTGTTGGTAAACGTAGAGAGTTAATTATATTTTCTTTCGAGATATTCGTACGGCAGGAAAAAGTTTCCACGAATATAAAAATAGCTATAGCAGAGTTCTTTTTAGGATCCAATGACAAAGAAAGGAAAGGAATTTCTATTGAAGCAATCGTTAGTTTGTTGTCGACCGCAACTTCAGCTGGAAACCTTTTTAATACATTTCGATTTGAATTCAGCGATTGCATTGCATTCCTCTATTGACCGTTAAGGGAAACCTTTAGAAAAGACTGCGGTTGAAGAAATTCGTACTCCCTTGGGTTGACATCACGGGGGTGAAGGATTAACTTTTTGTATGAGATCAAAAGATTTCGTTGGCCACAACAACGAAGTTTTTTGTATGGAGATGCAACTTTTCACCAATGACTAAAAAACTACAACTGATTAATTACGCTTCCTAGCCATTATGTCTAGAAACACCTTCATTAATATTTACTCTCCATGCATTAAATTTAAGGAATGACTTAAGAGTGTATTTGTATTTGAATAAAGAAAGCGGCTCCACTGTTGTTTTTCGCTTTCCTATGAAAAAACTACTTAATTCTCTTTTCTTCCCGGCGGCCAGTGAGACTTTCCAGCGAATGTTTTGTTAATATTAACAAACGGCTAAAAAAATTCTCTAAAATAACTTTCAAATAAACTGCGGATGTTAGAGACACACATTTAATTAATTTTATGCGTAGGTACACACAGAAAAAGTTAGTTCTTGGAAAAAGTTAATGTTGGAGCCTTTTCGACTTAGACCAACATTTTTAATGGTACGATGGTTAAAAATTAATTAAGTGTAATAAAAAAAGTTGAGAAGCAGCTTTTTAAAAGACATTTGTTTGTTAATGAAGTTAACGTTAAATAGATTAAATTTGTCTACAGTTTAAGTGAATATATTCGTTTATTTATTTATCATGAAATTCTTTACTCCTGTCTAAAGTAAACGGCTCAAACCTTAAGATTCCAACATTAATATAGTTGTGGTTCTTTCAACATTCAGCTTCGACTATTCAATATAGTGATCACATAACGATTAATTTTAGCATAATCAAGTTAAACTTTCTTTGCTAATAAGTGACAACAGCAAATGAAGTGGAGAGGAATATTTTTACCTTTTAAAACACTCCAATTTTAGAGTGCATTACCACTACTCAAGGAAAGCAACCAACTTTTCTTTAATGTCACCTCCGCCTTTTCCAAGATCTCTTTGATCATGCCAGCAACAGTTTGTTCGGAGTTATTTTTAAATTTCTTCCAAGGCTTTGTGGATTACTGCGTTAGATTCTTTACGACATCTCCACTAAAGAAAGTCAGATGGGGTAAGGTTTCGGGATTGTGGTAACCCGAGAAGGGGTTTACCAAGAAAAGTGCGGCAAAGAAAACTGTTGCCGAGTTCGCGGTATGGACTGCAATCCAATTCTCTTCCAGAAAAGAAAAATAATCAATTTCGGTCTTCTTCTTCAATAGGAGTTTTCCTTATTTTTATAGCTTCTGAAAACTTATTTGTCGCTCTTTAACTGACACACCCATTAAAGCAGGCTGCATATTAAGCATGGAAATTGAAAAGTCTCTCCTAAAACTCCTATCTGAAACCATAATAATTTTAATAATTAACTACACGATAGACATGCTAACAGAAAATTATCACTAACTGATTTTTGAATCAAGTTATAAAGAAGCAATTCAATTTCACCCCAAGCTCTCGCAATACGGCTATTACATCCACTTTAAAAATTCTGTTTTTTGTTACATCCACCAATTTGGTTCCATAAACTTACAATGAAACACATCTAAAACGAGTTTTATGGAATAAAACGACATATTCTGCTATTTTGAAGTTTTTCCATACACAACAAAATAGCCGAATCCGTAAAATAACAATCGCTTGTTTACACGAAACCTAACAGTGAATTCGTGTTTTCTAATACGTATGTCCTTTTTGCTTTCTCAGCCAATAATAAAATAAAATTTCGTAAATTTCAATTAATATTATGTTAGATGTTCCAATATTTAACCACCCTAAGAAATAATTCTAAATAAAAGTATATTAAAAAAATTCTATGTACTTTCTTCAATACCAATTTGAATAATTGGGGAAAAATATTATTATGGCGACGTATACAATGAACTGTAAAACTCAATTGACTATGATAACAAATAATAGCCAATTTAGAATTGCCTACTTTTTCGAATACACATATAGTAAATTAAAAAAAAACAAAAAAACACACACACAAAAGAAACGCAATGATCAAACGAGACAAATCCTTTCGTGGAATTATCTTCATTTTGATCTCTCTTGAATATAAGGATCGGCGCATTACGAATTCAATACTGCTCCAACATGAATCAGAAAACCTAGGAAAGCTGTCAACAAATTGGTTTGAGCTGTGATTACCATCCCCTAATATAGTCTTGATGTGGTCGTCTCAGATTTTCATCTTTAGTCCACTGAGACAAAGTTTGAAGACGACGAAGTCATGATTCATACAGTGGGAGCACAGTTATGTGAACAGGAGATTTGGTACAGTCAAAACTCTGATTTCGCATTAGCGTACGGGCGAACAAGTCGATAGGGATTACGCGGAAAAATAGTATATGCAAATGAGTTCAACCATGATTCCACTTCATACGCTTCTCTTCCCCGACGGTAATATTATCAAAAGTTCCTGGAGTCTAAGTCTGCCCATGGTAATAATTTTCCATGACGGGTGAAACGAAGCATTGAAAATAAAATGAAAAAGGGCGCGACCCTGATGAAAGCCATTGCCGATATCTTCTTTTATATCTGTTGGGAACTGCGGCTGTTAAAGCCGTTAATGTCAAACTGTTGCCCATCTTCATCGTTATTGTAAATGATAATCCTAAGCACACACTGATAGTTCATATTTTATTTTAATTTTTAATACAATTTGTAACAAATCGGCGCGGATCCAGGGCTGTCCCCCAATGAGCAAAGGACCAAAACAGGATTACTGAATAAACATGAGAAAAACGTAAAAAAATAAATTAATTAATAATCGAAATATATAAATAAAAGCGACAGAGTCAGAAGAAAAATTAAAATTAATTTAAAACAAAGAGCCAACAAATTTTAAATTAGTACGATAAAACTTATGCCGCATCGCAAAATCAGAGCGATTGTCGATATTTTAGCTAAATTAAAATTAAAACCGTTAATAAAGTAAGAACTAGCTTATTATTCAATAAGTTATATAGAAATCGAGTAAAAGAAACAAAAGTCAAAGAGTAAAACTGGGAAGGCATAAGAAATTAGTTTTCTCTCTAATCTAACAGATTGTAATTCAAACCAGTAAACCACATCTCGATTCCTATCCGATTTTACTTGAGATAAGAGTTACTAAAAGCCTTTTTAAAATTAAAAAAAAAAAAAAATAAGCACCACAAGCCGCTTGAATAAACCAATAAATTATGAGAGCCAGATAACTTTCATATACTTGGAACGTTTTCAGCCATAATTCAAAATTTATTGTAATTCAAAAATCAAATCACTGTTATGAGACCAATGGGCATAATTGTCAACTTCTCTTTGAGGAATGTGATTATCGGCTACATCATAAATATTACAAAAACATTAAATATCGCTAGTATTAACATTTAAATCCAAGCCATATAAGCACAGATTAAATAAAACTAAATCAAGAGGAAATCTGTGCTACACAACTTAAAATAGCGCATGCAGAAGAGATCTTGTTTTAATATTTAACATTAAAAGTTCGCCCTGTGACTGAACTAACAATTAAGACCAAGGCATGTTTGGAAAATCCTAAGGCCTCCAGCTTTTGAAAAAGTCAGCAATAGGGAACTCTATCGAAGGCTTCGGTAAAGTCAAGTATCCAGTTTGTGATGAAAGTCAATAGACTTTTATAAAAATGTTATAAAATTGTGTGGGTTACTTTTAAAATAGCAGATTTACGTCTTGTGAAACCATATTGCCATGATGGAAGGATGGGATCAAAATATGAAACACTATTGTCAAAGTCAAAGAACTCAAAAAAAAAAAAAAAAAAAAAAAAAACAACAACAAAAAAAAATCTAACTAATTCCTTGAGCTAATTCAACAATTAAGTATAGTGTAGATATAGGAGACGCCTTTGAAATTGGGATGCAAGAAATAGGTTTCCACGGAGTAAGACCTAACATTTTCTTTAAAATTAAATTAAACAAATGCGTTACAGGATAAGGATTGCTGAGAGACAACTCTTCTGGATGAAGCTAGGATCAACCGAAGCGTTAATATTTCTTCTACAATTCCTAAGCCGAAATTGAGCTTGTCGTGAATGAATAATAATTATTCTCAAACTTATTAGCGACCAGCTCCAAATTCTCATTTGGAAACGTTTAGAAGAGAAAGAATTCACAGTCGATTCGCTATGCATTAATTTACGGATACATTGCCAGAATTTTTTGTTATTCTATTTCAAATTTGATTCGACGCCAGCCAAAAAAAAACAAAAACATTCCCAGTCATGCTCTTTCATCTTTTTGAATTTGTAACGACAAGATACAACAAACAGCTCGTATACTTATTCTGCTTGGCATAACAGTGATGTCATTTTAATATATAAAAAATATAAGTCAAATAATTTAATGATAGCAACCCAAATTACTGTAAACAACGGTTAACTTGATATTTAAGATATCCGATTTATCAAATGAAACTATAAAGCGCGTTTCTCATGGCTATCAATATATTCATGAAAGTGCTCAAAAAGTTTTTCACCTTATATGTTTTAACATTATTATTTTGCTCTGTCTGTTTCATCCACTTTCGTATTTAATTGATCGATTCATCAAGTTCTTTTAACCACGAGATATCTAAAACCAATAATAGAAATGCGCTTCATAAAATTTATGTGTCGCTAAATCCTAAAACCGAGTTCTCGCTAAATCCTAGAAGGCAGTTACATTCAGTACTGACACTCCCAACAAATGATAGCCGTGTGTATAAATTGTTTGATTACACCGTTAATAAACTTTATAGGCGGTGCACGCATGCTCTCAAACACACGTACAAAAGATATGCACACACAAACAACCTTTACTTCCAAGACACTAATAAAACTATCCCATTCTCATTTATTATGACAACAAAACACTTTTGATCTGAATGGGGAGCATAGAGAGCACAAGTGCAAAAGACCCCATTATCGCGAAGCTATAAATTTTAAGACGGGCGATAATGTCTTCCTTCGCCAGCTTTAACTTGTCAATAAATGCACAGCGGCGCACATTTTCTTATTTACCGATTCATACATTAAAGAAGTGACGGGAGTGCGAATAAAATAAAAGAGAGGGATCAGCGAATGCATTATTTTTCAATGAAATAGCGATAGCCCCCCGGTTTCGAGAGAATGGAAAAGGAAAACGCAATGATTTATAGCGGTTTGCCCCGAAGCACCACCTCAGGAATTCAGTGTCCAATGACGATAAGATTCGTGCGCCAAACTTTTATCTCTCAATATAAAAAAAAAAAGAAAGGAAGAAAGAAAGGGAAAAAAGTAAACAGAATGCAGAAATCGAAAGCCTCTTCGAGAAAGAAAAAAAAAAAAAAAAAAAAAAGACATTTCAAACGATTGATTTGGTTCCTTAGCGCGGAGAAGGCGAACGTAAATGGAATGTCGCTTTGGCTTTATAATTTCTTTTCAGAGTGGCAAGGCAAAAGGAAAGCACATTTCATGAAGATTATTTTTATACCACGAGCGACATGTACATGCCTTTTAGCTAAGTTTCAATACTTCGAAATACTTTCTAAGAAAAGCAAATAAAGGTATTCTTCATTATCAACACATTTCTCTCTTTTAAAAGTTCCATTAGAACTGCCTAGAAAAAGTGTTTATACTATTTACTTATAAAAAAACTTACAACAGCTTTACTTTTAGAGGAAAAACTAAAAGCAAAAAAATTTCTTAAATAAAAGAGGAAAGCTTTATACACAAGTAATAACAAATTTGAAAGTTTTAATACTAAACAATCCAAATCTGATGGCTACGATTACAATTTCGTTATCACTAAAAGAGCACACTCATATCAAAGGCCATCTTTTGGTCATTAAATCAATTTTAATCACTGGAAATCCCACATAATAACAAGATTTAGAAATACAGATTATAAATTGCGTCTTCATTCTCAGCACGTTTAATTACCAGAGTCGCAAATAATTATTTCGCATATCTGTAAAGTTATGTTTTCATTATGCGAGTTCTGCAGTTTTAATGGTCATTTAAATTAAAGCCAATACTGACCTAAAGTTACACATTGCACAGAATACGATGAAAATAAGTTTTTAAGCACATGCTCATATCTTTTTGAAGGATGAAACCCATGCAAATTTATCACCAAGCTCTAGCGAAGCTACTGTTTGAGCGTTCCAATTTGCATACACGGATATGAAAACAGACGGATAGAGTTAATATTAGATATTACAAAACGTTAGCTCTCATCAGATTGCGGCTTAAAACTAATAAAGGATGTTAAATAATCTTTTATTTAAAAACTTCTCAAAGTACTTCCATTTAACAAATTTCTAATCTAATGAACAACCAATCCAAGCGCCGCCTAATTTTGAAGAGCTAACACATTCATTGCGCATAATTCAACAAAAAAATTCGGCCTATGGGCATTTCTTTCTCCCATGAAATTATGTGCGATCAGACAAGAACAAAATATTACATCAAATTTTTCCTTCCAAACTAGCTTAAAAAACAAAATTTAGGAATACAATCCAATGAGCCTCTTCGACGCCTTTTCATGAGCGCATTTATATAACAACTATAATAATAAAAAATAAAACCAGACTACCAAACACACCAAAAAGGATTTTAGCTCAAATTTTTTATGAGAAGGAGAAGAAGGTGAGGAAAATGCCATTTTTTTTTTAATTATCTCTCGTGTATTGAATTTACTTTCTGGGACAACGTATTCGCAGAACGAAACGTTTGCCTTTGAATCGTACTTTAAAAATTTAACTTCAGAGTATAAAAATAAAGTTAATAACAAGAGGGAGAGAGAATAATAAATGTGGAATTCCAATTAAATTTCCATGTGAATACAGCCGACAACATTCCAATTTTCGTTAATTTAGCTCAAACAATTTTCAGCATATTAAAAATGAACACGATGTAATGCAATAAGCGTAATAACACCTCTCGGTCATGGCTAATAAAATTTGCTCAATTCATTGATTCATTACCTATTAATCAATTAACTTAATTGATTATTAATAAAACTTTGATTAAAATAGCCTAAATGGTTATTAAATTAGATTGTCCTGTGCTTTAAGATTTAAATGAAACAGTTACTTAGTTAATTAAATGAAGTTGCCGTCATAAATTCGCTAACAGACATGAGCTAAAGCAACAATTAAAATAAAGAAAAAAGCGCAAATTAAAGCAGAAAATATTTTAATACAAACAAATTAGTACTAAAAATAAGCAAGAATTATTTTAAATACCCCTTCAGAGTGGTGAAATTAACACATTATCACCTTAAAATTACCAATACTGACGAGTTTGACGTTTCTATAGTAAGTCCTAACATTCATCCATTTAAGATATTCAGCTAATAATGGAAAAGCACGTAAAAGAAATAACCTGTCAAAACAAAAGCAACAAATTAAAGAGAAGTTGTGCAAGACACCTTTTATCTTTTTTTTCCCCCCTTCTTTTTAATAAATGTTCATACGCGACGTAGGGCGAAGCGGTTATCTATTAGTTATAGGACAGCTCATAAAAGAGCGTGTAGGAACAGCATCTGGTGCGCAAAGTCGCCAAATGCACAAGATATTCGGCGACAAGAACGCATTGGGCAATAAATATATAGGGAGATGGGGCTCCAGCAATCGAAAAGGCGTGTCACACACAATAGGCAATTCGGGCGTTTGCTTCGAGGGTGGGGAAAGGAGAAAAAAGTGTGTTTGTGAGGGAGGCGAGCGAGAGAGAGAGAGAGAGAGAGAGAGAGAGAGAGAGAGGGAGGAAAGTGAGTTTCCAAGTGCGAGAAGTACTTTTTGGTTTGTGCATCGTTTAATCCTGGAGGGTTTCCCACAGAGTGGTTTACCGTGTTACACTCGTGCAAACGGGGCTTTTTAACGATCGGTGGTCGAGCGCTCGAGGCCCCCGTGCTTCGTTGAAGAAACCCCTTCGTCGTTCCAGGCGAATAAATGCCGGAAAAGTTTCGCGTTTTCTCCCTTTCTTTCTATCTCCATATAACCTGCTGCATCTCCGCCCCTCTCCTCATCTTGCGAGAGCTTCATCATAAGAGATACCCTTTCCTACCAAATGCCTTGCGGCTTCTTTTTGTCCTTTTTCCTTTTAATTAAACCGCTTTCACGTGCTTTCCTACCGTCAGATTTGTCAGACTCTAGCTGTGACGAGGGCGCATACGACGGCGGACTTTCTCAGAAGGTGTCAAGTGTCAAAGGAAGGCAAGGATACGGGAAAAAAAAGTAGATTCATCTGTAATCAAGAAACCAAGCCTACCTACGGCGAATAATAATTAAAAAGATACTTCTGAGAATCTGAAATATAAACTATCTTTTGTTTCGCAGTAAGGTCAGAACAAACTTTTATATAATAAACGAATGAATGAAGAAACTTGAAAAAAAAATTCTTCCTTCATTAAATGAGCCCTTGACTGAACCAAAACCCAAAAAGTTTCTTGAAATACTTCTTCAACAAGATTTCGCATTATCATAGGATTAACAATAAAACAAGCAGTTTCGAAAAAATAATAATATTGGTGCTATTATAGAGTGTAAAGCTGACGGATTCCAATGAAATAACATTCACTAACATGTAAACGATATTGATTGGGGAGATCGCGCTCATTGCTCAATTTAACAGTTCGCATTTTCTGTTGACCTTTGCAGACAGCCTGTCCGTCAAAACGAACATTAAAATACATTTTTACATGCCGATAGTGATGTGATAACTGAATTATTAATTATGAAGTGTAATTACTTATTCAAGTGTAATTGACAAGTGTTTTTGGAAATGATAAAATAAAACAACTACCGTAAAGTCTTTATAATTAAATTTGAGAGAAAATTATTACTGGTCATAATATCCGAAGCTCAAATTCACATTCCAGCTTTTACAGCCCGAAACAAGACAAAACAGCTAGTTTTAAAAATACCAAATTAATAATGTAATTGTATGAAGTTAATTATACTACAAAATGAAGCTTTGAAACAGATCTGCAAATTAAATTAAAGTTCATTGACAAAAATTAACCAACCGGATGCGACAAAGTTTAAGTTCACTATGCAAAATAGAAAACAAAAAATACCAAGGAAAAAAAACAACACAATTGAATAGCGTGCGTTGGCACCCTTGTTGGTTATAACATCAAATATGCATTTTGGCATCGAATTATATAAAGAAATATTTCATTCCACGCTTGAACAATTGCAGCCTTCAATTCACTGATCGTTGTATAATGTTTTCCATTTGCTTAAACTACACGAGACATGATGCGCCACTGATTTTCTAACGGGTTAAGATCAGGGGAAAGCGCTGGCGATTTAAAATATCGAATTTTCTTCGGTTCAAACCAATCTCTTTGTGCAGTGTAAATGGATGCACTGTCCTCTTAAAATTCCCTTTCCCTACTAGCCATTTGACGTTCCATCCTTGGAAACACATTAGAAATTGCTTGATATAAACCTCTGCATTATGTTCAAATAATAAACTGGAATTACACAAAACTCTATCCAGGAATACAATTTTGACAGTAGTTATATAAACTTCATTAATGTACTCAAGATAAAAAAATATATAAATTTTTTTTTTTATTTTCCTTCACATCAATTGACAGTTTTCTTTCACGGATTATTTCCCCTTCTCTCTGCAATTAAATACAATAAACATTCCACCTTCAAGCATTAAGACTAATTTCCCGAATAATCTAAATAACATTTTTTTAATCGAGAAATCGCTTGCTTTGCGACATTAGGAGAAGCTGAAGGGCGGTCCCAAGTCGACTTCTTTTTGCGGGCCATTTAAGCACGCTCTACTTCTTCAGGAATGCAACGAGGAGGCAAAATAATGAGCGCCCCCCGTAATGGCCAGAGAATTAATTCAATTAAGAGCATTGTTTAGGCGTTATTTAAGGCTATATGCGGGTTTAATTGACTGTAAGTAGGCTTAATTAAAATCAATGGGTACGCCTCTATTGAGTCGCTATTGATTTTATTTACATCCTTAGACAGAGAAATGGGTTCCATTAGAAGAATGCAGACTACAAGTATATATAAAGAAAAAACATGCCAAACAAACAAAAATCTCTAATATATAAGTTTCATACAAATATCTTGCGTGGAAAAATATTTAAATTGCATTGAAGTACTAAAAAAAAACAAAACGTTTTCACAATTCTTGTAGAAAATGGTTACTCGAAACCTTTAATTTGTTTTAATTAATTAAAGCCCAAATGTGTTTTTACACACTTAAAAACTTTCAGGAGTTACACGAAAAAAATATTTTGTTTACAACAATTTAGTTGCCTGCAACTTTTATGCTTTAAGCTCATTTACTAAATGACTACCAAGTGCTACAATACACAGCGTAAGTGCTAATTGAGAAAAGTTAAGAGCTTTAAAAGAAAAAAAAATACTTAAATAAAATGTTCAATTTAATTTAACTTTACAAATAAGCATAAATTATTCACTTGTAAATCTCATACAAAATGATTAATTAATTAA
Organism: Rhysida immarginata; assembly: GCA_023313115.1. NCBI lineage: Eukaryota > Metazoa > Arthropoda > Chilopoda > Scolopendromorpha > Scolopendridae > Rhysida > Rhysida immarginata. The sequence goes on along the minus strand of JAHWFO010001556.1, from coordinate 11,727,440 downwards.
ATAATCGAACTAAAAAAACAAAACAGCGACAAACAAATAATATTTTAAAATCGAGCTGAAATGAAATTAGCTAGGACCAAGCGCAAACATCATCTAGGAGATTAAGCTTTATAGCCTATAATTAGGTTTTAAAGCTTATGTTCACAATATTATATGATGAGTTAATTGTAGCTGGTAGCGCTAAAGTTTTCTACTTCGAGTTGAGGAAGGTTCATTTTCTTAATTACAAATTTAAAAAAAGCGATATTTCAAATAAAATATGTAAATTATTATGTAAGTTTCCAAAACGTAATCAAAATAGTCTATTTCTACTATCCAAGTCCCATATATATTGAATCAAATTTTGAATTATTCTATAGATATTCAGTATCTTGTGTCTAGCCTTCATATATAAAAAAAAAAAGCTACAAAAATGAGCTTCTTTTCGTCCTCCTAAGATAGTTATTTTTCTTTCCGACTCTTGAGTGAGAGAAATGAATAGGATCTCCTTGAGCAAGGAAAATCTCGTCTTCAAAGATAAAGTTTCGATCAAGAAGGAGGAGGAGAGGGAAGCAATGGTTTCCACAGCAACGGGAGGAGGCTCCGGATCTCTCCCTGTTCCCTCTCTTGATGATCCTCGGCTGTTATTCTCACCCACGCGACAATAATTACGCCAGCGAGAAACAAAAGGCACAGGCAACTCGTTGCAAAACCATGCAAAAAAATTCTTTAAAAAAAGAAAAAAAATAGACATGGTATTTTGCTCAAAGGGAAAAAAAAAAGGATGTAGCTATGAATCTCGAAAATTGAATTTGCATTATCATCATTACAACTTTTACTCGGTTCTTTTTTAAAACCAAAACAAAAAGAAATGTTTAAAAAATACGTAAATTTTATAAGCAATCTTTAACACACACAGTAAAACTCCTAAATTTTTAGCGATAGTGAATGCGTAATAAATTATATAAAAATTAAAATGAATAAAAAAAAATTCTTTTTGTAAAAGGGCGTGCAATAAAATAATTCAGAAATTCCTCAGGCTGACAGGAAAAAAATTAACCCAATGTGAAGCATTAAATTTAGACTTATGTACTCTATAAATTTTTTAAAAATTTATTTTTTTTTAATTTTACACCGAGTATTAACTACATATTCACGGTAACTTTGCCTACAATTTTTTAATCAAAAATGTATCCACAATTTTCAGATTCAATTTTATATCAGTAAATAACAAGAATGCCATTTTGAGCAACATCAACGTTAAAAGTAGCAAAAAAAATTTCAATTTATTTGTAATGACGGATGCGGAAGAAAAGAAGGACAAGACCCAAAAACCCTAGAATAAAATATAATAGAATACATTAATAAAACCCTTTATCAAAGCAAAAAATAAAAGTAATAGTTACTTTTATTTATTTATTTTTTTTAATCCATATGGTCTAGTGTTATTGTTCAATATTCTATTTATTAAATACTATTTTAACACATTTTATTATATAGTTCTCCTGACGCGTATCGATTTTACATCATTTTCAACATGTAAAATAAAATTTAAAATGTTACAACAATTGCTTTGAAATTGACGGATTTTACATTGTTTTGTTGATAATTGTTTTATGATAATATCGTTATTTTTAATAATTTCAAATTGTTGTTTGGCAATTAATTTCTTTATAATATTTATTTCCTGCATGATTTGGTAATTTAGTAAATTGTGTTTGTCTTATTTGTATGCTGTGTAGAGCTTAATTGCTTCTATTACATCTATTAAATTTTTTTTATGAATATTCATGATAATTTCCAAAGTGTCTTCTATTTTCCCATATGTGTGTATCGTTTCGTTTATGTATTTGTCATATGCTGATGTATCGTATCAATATTTATTGTTCTCATATGTTCTTTGAATCGTGTTCTGAAATTTCTAGTCGTCATTCCAATATATTTATGTTTTACAATTAATTTTATATACTTTTTATTTTGAAATTGGTCTTTATTTTGGTTTGTAGTTGTTTGTTTTAAAGGCTATTATTATGTCTAATTTTTTAAGAATATATATTACACTACATATGTTTTGCTTTGACAAAGGACAATTTCTATCCGAAACGTCAGCTTTTTTTTCAGGGTCTTACCACTCAGTTTCAATTTATTTCTAGGAATAATTTTACTTAATCCAGAAAAGATGTGGTTTAAATTTTTCATTGAAGCTTGTCATTAACATTATAGAACATGCAACCCCACGTTTCAGCATTTCTCTTAAGATTACACAGTCCTTGGAAATAATATGGCTTATCTGCGACTTTGGCAACTTCAAAACATCGAATAAAACGGGGAATGTGAAATTTTTATAACACAACTTAATTTGAAATATGGAGCGAGTGATTCAATGGTATGCATTTATTTCATGTAGTTGTAGCATCTACATTAACAGCAGATAATAAAAAGCTAAAATCAATAAATACAGTAGCTCTATACAGGCACGTTTAGAAATAAAGGTTGGTTTTAAAATATTCGGCAAATTTAAAGAATTTAATTTTAACAGTAAATAGCAAATGATTCTTAAATTTTCTTAGCGAAAACCATCAATAAGAGATGCTTTAATGAAGTTTTACAGAGAAGATACAAATATGACCTGCAATTTCTTCCTAAGAGCTTTGCTTTTAAATAAATTCCAATATGTGTTTGACAACACCGGAATTCCGTGATTTTTCGATGCCATGACAACCAGCGCAATGTAGAAACAAAATAGTGACGGAATCTGTGGAACAGCAAACTATTAAATTTTTCAGCAACAAAGGTAGGAATGAACGTAAAATCACCAAGGATAGTTTGGTGAATCTTGTCTATATATCTATTTTTAGTGGCGTAAGCGCTTAAGGAGAGCAGAGAGCGTTTTGAAATTGATCGCACAAGGCAAGGTTAACAACTGCTATGAACGACGTGACGACATACTCATGTGCACAAATGAGTTTTTACCGAGCAACAACAAATTTCGTTACGTGAACTGGCTCCAATACTTAACATTTGCCCTGACAATGTAAACACAATCGTCCATGGTAAGCTACAATTCTCCAAGTTCTGTCCCAGATGGTGCCCCAACATCTGTCCGATAGTCAGAAAACCACCAGTGGCAAATTTCGAACAGGTTGTTGTAACGATATCTTATGAAAGGATACAATTTTCTCACACGTCTCGTAATAGAAGGCGAAACATGGGTCTATCTCAACTACGTGAAAAAATGAGGTGAGAATAAAAATTCACGTCGTCCAAATTTCAAGTTCCGGCCTTAGTCTTGTTGATTCCCTGAAGGATCGTCAAACCTTAAATCTACAGTAATCTCTAGAAGAACTCCCTAAATCTCACACTGAAAAAGAAGCGACCAAGAATCCCCACTAGTGAGATCCGCATTACATAAGACAATGGACCACTTAACTGAGCATGAACACATTTAACACAGATCATTGTCATCACATCCTTCGTACAGCTCCGATGTCTCTTTCGACTACCAACTGTGTGGACCCTGAAAGAGTTTTTGGTAAGGAAGTATTTTGGTTCGAATGAGGCGAAAAACCTAAATCCTGACATGGTTCCAACATCAGACGAAAGACTTCTAGGAAACTGGGATGAGAAAGCTTCCAGTACGCTGGAAAATGCGTACTGACATAGAAGGATAACTATTCAAACTATTATTGCATTACTAATTCGAAAAGTAACTGATGGACTATTTTTAACAACAAAATTTAAAAAAATAAAAGTCCAGATTAATTTTGAACGACCTACATAAATTTTTTTTCTCTTAAATTCCAAATTAATTTCAAGGGCTGATCAAGAAAGACTGAGGCCCATTTTATTTCACAGATGACTATTACTCTACTTCAATGTTTACGTGATTTTTTTTTTCACAATTTTTCGTCAGTCTTTGAGAATTGCCTCTCATTTCTTGAGAACTGCTTCAGAGTTCTCAAATCGAACGCCCCAGGAGCTTTGCGTTTAGTGAAGGGAATAAAAAAAATCACCGGGTCTACAAAGCAAATATGGTAGACAGATCACATTGAATTTAGCCAAAAATTACATAACTTGATTCACGACGTGAGGTCGTGTGTTGTCATAATCCAATCCGATGAAACTGTGGTCGCTTCTCTGGAATATGCTTCTTCAGTGTTGCACACAATGAAGTGTAATAAGCTCCTGTAACATTTGTGTGGAGAAGAACTGAATACACGCTTGCGGCATTTTTTCATCAGTTTCTGACGCTCTATGCTTTAACCAAAAACCAAATTTTATCGATCCGTTCAGCTCCTCTCGTGTCACCTCCGTTTTGTGATATGCAAAATGCAAGCTGGATCTATAACACAGCATTACTTCGTTTAATCTTCTAGTTGCATGGTTACGTGATCTTTTAATCTTCTGGGGTGTGCACTCCATTGTTGGGTAGCTATTTTTACTGAAGATGCGATTCTTGCCAAGTCTTTCATGATCAGCCTTTTATTAAAAAAAAAAAACCCACCAAAACCTATATTAAGAGAAAGAATATTACCGGTAATTTTTGTTGAAAAAAAATTCTAAAAGTGAATGCATTCTAAAAATGATCATCATCGGTTTTCAATTAGCATAAAGACACCGAAATAGTTTTTTCTAATCTTCTCCTGTGGCACAAATCTTGGCCTGCAAGCGCGTACGGTTTTGCCTGATTACTGTGCGTTCGATTATATTCGAGTATTGGATTTCAAAAAGAGTGAATAAAATTTCTTTACTTATCGAGTATAAAGTCCTGCATGTTTTCAAAAAATAACGTCTTTATACAATAGGCAAGTTTGAAAAAGGTTAAAACACATGATTAAATACTGTATGTACATAAAAATAAGGTTGTATATTTTTCTTAGAGGTGCGAAGATCAAATTTTCATAATAAACAAAATCATATTTTCAGGTAAAGATAAAAGAAGCATTTTATGCAAAAAAAAAAAAAAAAAAAAAAACCCTTTGCTTCTATCAAAAATGCTAAGAGAAATAATCTAAATAAAGCGTGCGAGACATTTAAAAAGCAACTTTAAAAATAGTTCTTTGTTGGAATGCAAAGCCGCCTTATAGAATCCTACAGCCCGAAGAAATTTACAGTAATATCCATTGAGCAAATTTCTTACGAAAGACTTTCAGTTTCACTGTCAAGGAGAGAAGGAAAAGAGCCAACGAAGCTAACAAAAGATGACACTCTCCAAACGACGCTGCCTCCGAGAAATCAGCGATGGCCTTTCACCCAAGCGAATATGGGGAAGGGAGGGAAAAGATGGGACTGACTCGTATGACATTCACAAGAGAGACACGAGAGATATACGCACACGGGAGAGCGAGAGAGAGAGAAAGAGAGACGGAGAGAGTGAAGGCCCGGAATGGTGAAAGCTTATAAAGGGACAATGAGAGAAATGCGAGAAAGAGTGCAGATATAAAGAGAGTGGCAACAGAAAAAAGGAAGCGGGGAAGAAAAAAAATTAAGAAAGTGAAGGTTGCCGAGTAGAGAAAAGAAGGACGGGAACCTCTAAGCCTAATCAGACTTTCCACCATCTGATGGAAAGCGTACGGTTATTGCACAGTTAACGTTCGACCTCGGCACATAAGCGGCTCTCGAGCGCGGCTTCACCCGTCGGCGGGCACATGAAAATTTACGGTAGAAACAACAACGTCCAAGATTAAGATTTCACCAATTTTTCCATAAACTTTCGGATGAAAAGGGGAACCAAGCTTCTCTCTCTTTCTCCTTCCCCATTTCACTATCCTTTTCTTCCTGAAGCTTTGCTTCAATGATGTCGCCCTCTTGTCATAAATAGCGCGTTCCAGTGCGGAGGAAGCGACATTAAGAAGGCCCTTTCAGCTCCACATTTAAGGAGGTAGGGGTGGGCAAAGAAAGGGTTGGGATAATGAACACTCGCTCTAAGAAACTTTTTTAATAAAACGAATCGATAGGAAAGAGATGCAAGAAAGAGAAACTTAACTTAGGAGAAAAATGGTCACAAACCGTGGCCGCCTTTTAAAATTACCCACATCGTTTCTGAAATGAGTCCTCGTGTGGAGCACACAGCTCCTATTAAATTCACGGGAACCAAAAGAAAAGAAAAAAAAAAGCATTTCAAGAAATTCGCTTGAAGTTAAAGAAAAACCGCTTCTTCCAAAGAAAAGACGAATGCCTATTCAAAGTCGGCGTTAAATTATCTAACGTAAATAGAAACACTGACTTGAAAACGTTCAATGGCAATAAATGAATAGCTTAACTCAAAAAAAGTCAAAAGCTCTTTAAAGAATTCTTTAATAGATTTTCTAGCCGCTTTAGAAAACAGGAAAAAAATAAGCAAAACTATTCGTTATTGCTATTCAACAACTTAATGGAATGATGGCTTCTTTTTAACTAGCTTTAAAACACAAAAAATTTAATCACACACTCTGAATAGATCGTGGTATAGGTTCGAGGGAAGGAAATTTATCAAATCACCTACAAAAAAAAAATGCTTCAGCATCAGATGGAAAATTCTCATGCAAAATTTTTAAATCTTCTTCTTTCAAAAAATTTTAATTAAAACTTTATACCAGTTCAAAATTTCAAAAGTAAATTATTGCAAAATATAGATCACTAATCCAGAAATAACGACGCAAATTTAACATTACACATACATAATACGAGGGGCGATTGATAAATAAGGTCTCCATGGCTGTAACTTTTTTATTTGTTAACCGATTTTCAAAATTCTTTTTGTATCTTATACTCACATTTGTCCTCTATGTAATGCACTATTCGCTTTTCGACATAGTCCCCATTCCTTTCCAAGCATTGCGCCAACGCGTGACTAGTTGGGTGAACCCGTCGGAGAGGAATTCCGGAGCTGTTGTCGACACCAGGATTGAATGGCAGCGTTTACCTCGCCGTCAGAACCAACTCTTGTCCCTTAAGGGGCTCTTTCTTCTTTGGGAAGTGGTGAAAGTCGCAATGTGCAAAGTCTTTCATTTTTGAACTGCAAATTTTCATCATTGAACTGTAGGCGCTGCAACGCCTCTGGTGTGTGGTGACTCGTTTGCGGGCGGACGTTATCGTACTTCACAAGAGGGTCCAAAGCTGCCATTCAATCCTGGTGTCGACAACAACTCCGGAATTCCTCTCCGACGGGTTCACCCAACTAGTCACGCGTTGGCGCAATGCGTGGAAAGGGATGGGACTATGTCGAAAAGTGAATAGTGCATTACATAGAGGACAAATGTGAGTATAAGATACAAAAAGAATTTTGAAAATCGGTTAACAAATAAAAAAGTTACAGCCATGGAGACCTTATTTATCAATCGCCCCTCGTAGATTCAAAAGCCTATCAAAGCTTTAACTCACACTTTGACGACACTAACATTGGCATCAATTCAACACATACACTTTCTGAACGAGCCAAATAAATTTTAACATCTTAAATATATGTAGAAAGCCCCTAAAGAGATCTTTATGAAAAAAAAGCATAACACATTTCAATTAATAAGTTAAAGTTTTACATCCATCTTTCCTTCAACTTTATGGTGCATATTTTAAAAAAAGGGAAACACTATTCTTGGGAAGATAGGACAGAATTCCTTTTCATCCTCTCCCAATTTTTTTTCCGCCTTAAGCGTATAAGGAACAAAGGAAATGCCATCGATCAGTAAAAGAAACGCAAAGGAAGCAGATTCCATCCGGAATGGCAATCCATACTCTTGATGAAAAAGGGGCAAAAATATATATATATATATATAAAAACTGAAGAGATAAGCCTAATCGTGAAAAAAGCACGGACGGAAAAAGGCTGAGAAAATCCATTCGCCACTTGATCTGTACAACCGAAACGTTCATCCTTTGTATGTGTTGGGCAATTGTGAAACGCATAGGAACTCTCCTCATTAAAGGATTTCAATATTTTCCACAATCCATCCTAAAGGGTAATGCCAATGCCTCTTTTATTGAGCCCAGACGAGACTTTCAGTTCATTTTCGAGGTTTTTTCTTCTTTACGTTTCTATTCGAATTCGAGACAAGAGTCAATTTAAAGAAAAGGAACGTACAACGCATAAATGAACAGTTAATGCAGTTGTGGTTGAATATTACAATCTTTGGAGTGTATTTGTCAATATCGCTGCTAATGTAACTTCAGCACTATTCTAATTCAATCAACATCAAAAGAGAAAAAGCAAAGAAAAAAAAATATAACGGGGCTTGAAGGACTTGTAGGGATTGTCGGTCAATTGACATCATCAGACCGCGATATTAATCGGTTTTGGGAACAAAGACCTTTCAAATACAGACCACAATTTCCCCTTTTCCCTACCGAGCTCTGGTGCCATTTCGATGAAGCCTTCGATTATGTTTTAATCAATACTCGCAAGACCACCCTTTCGGATGTTTTAAAAAACAATACTCTTTATGAAATGTAAAACAAAAAAAAAAAAAATTTGGAATGACATAAACGAAATCAAATTAACTTGAATTTCCAACTTACAAGTACTGAATTGCAAGCAATCGATTTAGCTTCCATCTCACGCCTCAGTATTTACTATTCGAGAAATTCGAGCAACTATGAATGATTTGAACTAGTAACTTCTATCAAGGCTTATAAGGCAATTATACCCCATAAAAGGATTAACAACCTCAATAAGCCTGCATTTATTAATGAACCACTTATTTTAATGATAGATATGCAAATCGAATTGGATTGAACCAATTAATGATAGGTTACCTTTAAATCACAGTAGTCCAGAGTTAAATCACATTTTAAATGATCCCTTCAAAATCAGAGGCTTATGGCTATATGCATTCATTTCCTTGCTTTCAAGAATTAATTCTAAGAAAAAGTATTTAAGCATCCAAGTAAATATAATAACCATAATAAATGCAATGTAAATACACTGATATACTGTTTAAAAATAAAAATCTACAGGAATATATATTTTAACAATTCTATCAAATCATGTCACAGTAATAAACACTGTAAAACCGAATTACGTTTCTATAACAGATTAAGTTTCCTTATCTGTTTTCAAAAACTTTAAGTAAAAAAAGAACTACGTATGTTTGTAGTGAATCTAATACATCACAATAGAGAAGACTGTACTAAAAACAAAGTTAACTCGAAGCTCTAATTCTGGAACGCTACATACAGTACATTAAGAAAAGCTGAACATTCTTACGAGAGAAATTTCCAATGAAAAACGTGATCGATTAAAAGTTACAAAATTGCCTAGTCACTTTTACTAGCGATTACGAAGATCGAAATGCAAGTAAGAAAATTTTTAGAAAATTTTACGCTCCTGTGATGTTTAACTTTTCTTTTTTTAGTAAATGCCTTCTTGTTCCCTTTTAATGAGAAAACGAAGGCTGGATTCAAACTCGGCCAAGAATAACGGAAAATTTTAAGGTGAAATTCTGCTGTCGGAGGAAAAGTGAATTCAATACATAAAAGACCTCTAGCTATGGAGAATTTCGCACCTCCGTCCGGAGTTTCAGGATCTCTAATCTAAACAAGCCAAACCTCTTCAATATTAAAAGATGCCAACCGTATCCTATCTAAACTCAACTTTCTGAAATAACTGACAAAAATATTGAACAATGTCCAGCGTAAGTTCTATCATAAATTAAAATTTTAAGAGTCTTGTAATATCATTCCCTGAATCATAAGTAATAAAAACAAAGAACTTTCCCAAAAACAGAAGAAATAAAGCAAGAAAAATACTTTCAAAAATCAAAGTATCCCTCTCGAGAATGGAAAAAAAATGTTTGATCCATTTCCAAGTTTGGCGAAATGTTTTCTGCCTCTATAAAACTTTCTCTTCATTTTAGTCGATCCCCTTCCTTCAGCAACTATCTAAGCGTTTCCTTAAAAAAACCTCGAGGATTTTAATGTTTGTTCATGCAGGCAAAGATAAAAAAAAATTAACGAAGAGAGACAGAGAAAGGAAGGAAGGGAAGACGAAATAAAAAAAACTTCGCCGGAAATGTCAAAAGCCATTTTCGGTTGGCGGGGGAAATTCTCGAGCAGAGGCGCCTATCGCCACCACTTGATGATTGCCTCTAAAACTGTTATTATTCACTTATTAAGTTTTAAACGATTCTGAAGAGACGAAGGGAAAAAGCGAAAGAAGCATAGAGAGCGAGAAAGACAAAGCATCTTGTGTGGCCAAAATTAAAAAAAATAAACACCAACCGAAAGATGCGCAAAGCAATAAAGGGTCGAGAGGCAAACCGGAAGGGGCTCTTTTTCCGAATGGCTGACTGTTAACGAAATAAGTAAGGCAAGAAGAAACCTCATAATAAAATACCCCGGAGAAACTTATAACAAATAGCTAGATCTTAAATGGTACGATGGGGAGACGGCCGAAACCGACTACACTATTTGGAAAAAGCGAACCGGGGGAGATGTAATTCAGCTTTAGTGTTGTTGTCGAGTATAAACAGAAAGAGAGAGAGAGAGCGAGAGCAGACTATATGTAAAAGCCTAATAAAGAGGAGACGAAGAGGTTGGCTTAAATGTGTGCGTGTGCGTGAATGTATGTAGGGTTTGAAGTGGAAGAAAACCTAAACAAAACCTTAACTTCGTTTCATGGAAAACAAAACAAACGTTAGTTGGTAGTGGTGGGTAGACGGGAAGAGAGGAGCTTGCTTTAGAAGTGAAGGGAAGTAATAACGTAACCAAACAGCTTATGAATATACGTTCCATGAAAAGAAATTGCTTAACGAACTAGAACTTTTGCCGACTTCCTGAACAACGAATGACATTAACGGAGAATAAACGGCAGAAGAGGGAGTGAAAATGCCTGCAATTCCACGGTATATTAAAAGGCTTTGCAATACTATTTTATGAAATTTAATACCTCACACAACGACGGCAATTTCTGAAGCGTGTATTTTTTTTTCTCCTCAGAAAATAATAATTCCAAATTATCCAGGGTCGTATCTAAAGAAGAAGTCTGAAAGCCTAGCAAATCCAAACTCTAATTTCCTAGTTGTTCTCTAATCATGAACTATGTATTAAGAATATTATTCTTTAGAGAATGCATAAATTAGGTGCATATGTCATAAATATGAAGTAAATATCTTCATGGATGGAATAAAGCATGGGGAAAAATGAGATAATTAATTCTGTTAACAAACTTTTAAAGTTAAAACACTGATGAGCAAGATCAAAACAAAATTGGCGTTTTTGCTACTTTCTGAAAGTAAATCTAAATTTTTTTCCACGATTTTTTTATCGATTTTCGTCATTTATGTATCCATTTGTGTGAGCTTACGTTGACAGGTTATTTATCATGTTCAGATGAATAGAGAACGGTTGTATATCAAGTCCCATTTCATGTGGCATTGATGTAAATTGAATTTTATTAAATGACATTCTCACACTGCGAGTCCTCTTCGAACGAGGGCTTCCATATTGGCCAGATGATGAACTTTTGGAAAACTAAATAACTAACTTGATATCCTATAATAATCACATCGTACTATCACAAATAAAGCCTATTCGTGAAGTCAGGGAAAAAGTATTTAATCAAAATTCACGTTGATGTCGCTGTATGGAAAACTGTTCGTTAAAAGTTTAAAAAAAAAATTAAATTAAACTTTAAAAGGCCAAGTAGCATCGAAAAATATTCTTCATTGTTGTTTATCAAGCCTCTAATTAAATTTCATAGAGTTCTGCACAGAAGCGACAGGCGCAGATGGAGGAACTAATTATTTTAAATTTATATTAGAGATATAAAGCACATTTCTAAATGCATATTGCTTCATGCGTGTCCATTAAAAAAAAAGCCGGACATGATCAATCAAATTTTCGCAATTTATTGCTACAAATTATTGACAATATTCAACCTATTCGGAGATTGTAAGTAAATTGCGTTTTTACTATAAGCTTAATTTACTAAAGGCGATATAATAGGATCATATTTTTTAAAAGCTTTTTTGTCTATGAATTATGAGTTCACTTTTTAGTAAATTATAAATTTAAAGGGGCTTTGTTTTATTTAGATATGCCATTCAAAATTTACTGCCAAAGGCGAAACTGAATCGTTTACACTGAGAAAATGCAACAACATGGAAATTTTGACGCAGCACTATGCAAATTTCATGAGGTTCTTTGAAAAAAAAATAAGGTATGCAAATTTTTTCAGTTTCGAATCAATGATATCATTATAAAATGCGATAAAAACCAGGAGAGATAGACTTTCACCGAACAGTTGACTTTACTCGAGGCTATATACACAGTAGGTTGGTGTTTGCGCCCGTATTGCGGTAATAAACTGAACGGGACGCAAAAACTGTTAATCAGAGACAGTGGTTTGTAAATCATCATAGGGGTAATCGAGTATGTTAATAAGCGTCAGAAACGTAGAAAGCAATGCTTCCGAAGTCGTCTACAAGCCAGAGTGGGCGATATTTTGCAGAGTATAGGATCTGCGATGTAGACGGAGAAAGTTCGTAGTAGAAGGTTGCGGATGAAACGAAAACAGAAAAGACGACTCTCTTATGTCTAACCAATGCTGACCAACGAATACGATTCTACAGGCGACAGGTTGAACTTTTACAATTTTGGCGTGCCACATAGCTCATCAACGTGAAATCAGTGTTTGAGGCGTTATCAGCTACAACAGTCCGTTTGCGTCCTCATTCCATGCACTTATTAATAGTATTACATTTTCTATGTAATTTCATTTAGATTACGCAATATAAATTTTTAACGAGTACAGAATTATAACATACGTTATAATTGATCAACTGAAAGTGGACATCTGCTCTAGTGGAATAATCTATGCAAATTCGGGCAATAATTTGAATATATTCGTTATAAAACTAGCAAAACTGAACCTGACAAAGTCGACCGTGGGCGCACGAAGTGGAAACGTGAAGGAGTGGATGGAGGTGGCTGAGCCCGCATACTGACCGATAGAGACCGGAAGGCCCTGAAGCGATTGATACGGCAGAACAGGGCTGTCCCAGCGGAACAACGGCGGCAGGACTTCCAGCAGGCAACGGGAACAAGTGTTAGCACCATGACGATTTATCGGGAGCTCCCTGCCTTAGGGTACATTGGTCATGCTGCTGCCCACAAACCTAGCATCACGCCTGTAAATGCCCAGCGTCGTGTAGCTTGGTGTAAAGAGGGACGGTTTTGGTCAATGAACCGCTGGAAGAGCATCATGTGGAGCGACGAATCACGCTTCATACTCTACCGATCGGTTGGGCGCAACTGGGTGTGGCGTTTGCCAGGGGAGCGGCTGCTATCTGAGTGTGTCATCCCAACAGTAAAGTTTGGCGGTGGTGGCGTGATGGTGTTAACAACATTACAGATATTAATGATGACACTACAAAGTCAAGTTTTTCCTTAATTACATGTAATAACAGAATACTAATTAGATTTAACTTAGATATAATCCTGAATTGCATGATACTTAAAAAACATGCTTGCATGTAGTCATATTTCTCCTGGTTTGGAATTTGTCCGCTGCTTGTGATTGAGGGGAACATGGCATCCACACAGTTTCTGGATGTTCTAGACAATTCCAGATACGTTGTGGTAGCAGTTTGGCGAAGGACCATTTGTGTTCCAGCACGACAATGCGCTATGCCATAAGGCCCGTGCTTTCAGCGCCTGATTTCTGGAAAATAATGTTAAGGAACTTCAGTGGCCCGCCCAGAGTCCAAACCTCAACTCTACTGAATATCTTTGGGATGAATTGGAGCGTCGGATTCGTGCGCGTCCGATGCGACCGGAAACGCGCCTCCAACTTGTGCAGGCTTTGAAGGAGTGGGCAAAATACCCGTTGCTTGCTATCAGAAACTGGTGGAGAGCATGCCATGGCGTGTGAGCGCTGTGCTTAGTACAAAAGGTCACAGTACGCGCTTTTAGATACGCTGTAAATAAAGAGTCTGTACCATACCACAGGTATCCACTTTCAATTAAGCAATTAGTGTATTTTCAAAATATTTCTTTACCAGATACTACAGACTTTTAACTATTTTTTCACATAGTTTCCAAGTTTTATTTAAGCACATGTCATAGGGGTGACCGAGCTTCTGCAAGCCAAGTCTGCCGCCTGCGAGGAAAGCCACGCCGTTACTTCAGTTTTCACTTATCCATTGTCGATGAAACGCAGGCTGCCGAGAAACTCCTTTAGATACCAGAGCAGGTAATATACTGTAGTCACTGGAGCGAAGTCCGGAGTGTAAGGCGGCAGGTCAAGTTGTTTCCAGCCAAAAGATCCGATTAGAACTTGTGTTTGAACAGAGAATTGTGGTCTTGCATTTTCGTGAAGCAGCAACATTACAAATCCAATACATTAAGTCCTTACACTTTACTGATATGCCGATGAATGTCCGATGCTTTCACGTTTCTTGCAGAGCAAAAACGAACAACCAGCATTAAGCATCGGCGACAGCCTCAATAATCTTAAACATTTTTACATTTATACACACTGACACCACAGCTATAAACGTTGTCTGCCTGTTCGCAAAGGATGCTAGGAGCTTGTAGGTATGCGCATTACTACATGCATGCGAGATTTCCAAAAATATTTACAAACGGACCTTACTTAAAAAATATCCCTCGTATTTTCAATTCATTAAAACATCCAAAACAAAGGCTTAATCTTAATTTAACCGATCAACGAAGATCAATTTTCTTAATTTTACTTTTATTCTTTGAATTCCTTAGAAATATAGGAAAACGTTTGATTTTCTGCTATTTTTTAAGAAAAAACTGCAGGAGTACCCTAAGAATTGCTTTTTTTTTTGCTATTTATTCAGCGTAGACTCAACAACGGTGAACATGGTCTATTATTACCAAAGTAAAAGTGAAGTCGACGAGAATAAAGTCTGCAAATAGTCATACTATCAATTTTACTATGATACTTCACATTAATTATTAAAGAACTGCTGAAAGGGAGAGGCCAAGTTAATTTTTTACCGTCAAGCAATTTCTCTCCTCTTTTTATATTTCTTTTATTTTTTTTTCTGAAAAAAGATAAATTCCGTTTCCTTCTTTTACGATTAGATGATTTTCTTTTTCCCTTTTTTTTTTTTTTTTTTTTTTTTTCATTCCTCCTCTCCGAGAGGATTGGTGGGGAGGGTGGTTGAAGAGAAGGCAAGAAGACGATATCTCATCTCCCTCCCCCCTCTCCTTCCCTCTCTTCCGGAAATTGTTTGTTGAACCGCTGACTCAAAGCCCTCAACCGATTCGGACTGGAGGCCCCAGAGACAAAACCAGAAGTGATTGTCACATAAAACGGATGAAATTTAGCTGATGACGTCAATAAAAACTTTTACTCCCCTCGCAAACGACCCTCGTTTCTATGACAGGTGAGTGATTAACGACAGCCTAATAGCGACAAAATAAAAATAAGGAACGGCAAGGAAAAGCGAGGGTGGTGGGCTACAAAAAAAAAAAAAAAAAAAAAAAGTCCAACGAATTTTTATCCCCATCTCTTCTGAAAGTTTTCATTTAGTCTTTGAAAAGGAATTAAAGTTATACATCTTCCATCGGTAGCAACGTCAAAATACATTTGGTTGATGTTCAATCAAGGCCTGTCTCTACTGAACAAACAGTTTTTCTTTTATGCAAAACGTTTCTTAGGAAAAGTCATCGCACGTTCACGATATTAAGAAAAATGACGGCGATCGATGAATTCATTTTTTCCTTTATATTTGTGAAAAAAGTAATCAAGTCTTTTTAACGCTAATAAGGAAAAAAGAGAAGTTGGAGGGATCATCGAAAGAACGATATAGACATAATTATAGAATTAGTCGTTGAAAGAAAAATTAAAGGAAAAAAAATAACGAGGCGGGAATAAAATTGCTCAAAAAAGGAACAATATTGGAAAAGCAAATCTTCTTGATGTCGGAAGGAATTTCGAATTTTTTCCCAAGCATGAAAAAGCAGTGACAGCGAGTGAGAAATTAAAAAAAGATAAACAAAAAAAAGTTTGATCGAAAAACGATTAAAACTTGGTTCCTTTGCACATGCGCAAGAATCTTATTCGAATTTCATTGCGAACCATTAAGAGAAAAAACAAACAAATTTTATTGCTTTTCCATTTAAGCTTGCTTTTGGAGCAATGAAAAATGGAAATATTTTTGAAACAAAATTACAGTTTTAACTTTTTTTTTCTTCATATGAACAAGTTTCCTTCTTTTGATTAAGCTTTAACAAGTTTTAGAAGAATTGAATAATTGAAGTTTTAAACGGACATTTTAATATCTATAGTAAAATATAGAAACAGATATTTTTCTGTATTGCTGTATTAATAACAATACATGTATATAAGATTCCATAAGCAATACTAATAAGTATATTATTTATTACCGACGCGCTTCGGCATTCCGGCTTCATCCCGCCTCCAGAATGACGGCGTCGGCAATAAATGATATATTTAGTATTGCTTCTGAATTCTTATATATTATTATCTATAATAAAAGTAATATTTATAAATTATAAAAGGATTAATAGTTAATTCACGTTCTATGCCCAATAGCACTTTTTAATGAAATATATTTTTTCCTTTTTAGAGCTGTTGAAATTTAGTTTATTAAAAAGAAAAAAAGATAGACATGCATTACACGAGGTGCATTCAAGTTATAACACCTCCGATTTTTTTTTTCTCAGGACTAGAAACAGATAGAAATATTTTCGGTTTGTTTTAAAATACGCGCGCACTCCTTGTGAATGCGTGACAGAAATGGCAGCACTGTATGGCAAACAGAACTTTAGCGGAAGGCAAGAATTAGGACTGTTTTTGATATTTAAATTGCGACCTTGTCATTACAAGAACAGCGTGTAATCATTCGTTCTCTCCATTTGTGTGGTTGACACCGATTGAAATTCATCGCCAGTTGAGTGAAACATGTAGTGATGGTGTTATGGATGTGTCTAATGTGCGTCTAATGGGTATGATTATTCAAAGAAGGCAGAACGTCGCGTGACAACAAACCAAAACAATCTCGGCCTTGCACTAGCCGCTCTGACGACATGATCGAGCGAGTGGAGAAAGTTGGAGGATCGCCGAATGAGGTGGAACAACACATCGCCTCCAAAGTTGGCATTTCCGTGAGATCTGTGCACACAATCCTGCATGAAGAACTGAAAGTGCGACGCTGCAGTTTCTTCGTAATAACAACTTTGAAGTGATTTCTCATGCTCTCTACTCACCTGACCTGGCTCTAGCGACTTTTTGGCTGTTTCCAACGATGAAAGACAT